>CM077150.1:141519420-141727520 GCA_039583875.1 Platanthera guangdongensis
TAAAAAAGAGTGAATTTAAACTATAGCTAGAAAATAAATCAAAATATAACACTTAATCTAGACTCACTTTAAAATAAACCTTTCACAAAAGCAAACTTCTAAATTACCTACTTCGACCGTGGAGTTTCCTAAATTACAAAAGCGCCTCTCTCGAGAATACGCTCTCGACTAAACTTAGGTTGATCTATTAAGACCTATCGGTCAGTCAAAACCCCTAAGCTTGCCTTATGCGGTGAACCCTGCTATTGAATTTGACTCCAATACAGAAGATTCATGTCATCCTCTCTCGAGGAGTGCATGCGACTCCTTCTACCTTTGAGTGTTCTACCTGTATCCACAACCTCTCGGTAAATCTAGGATACGGAACTGTGGTCGAAAATAATTAAATCAAAGATAGATCGAAGTGATGAAATTAGTAGAGTTTGACAAAAAGAAGATTATTTTATTCTAAAGGTTTTCCTGATCAAGTACTAATGAAATTAGTTACTTGACATGAAAAGGGAGATACATAGAAAGATAAATAAAGACATGATTGAAATAAAATAGTATTGAACTAGAAAGCTAACAAAGAGTGAAACTACACTTTGTAATTGAAAAGTACATAAATGAAATGCATGAAAACAAGAAAATAAGCTACTAAAACTACTCCTAGATGTCTCCAAAGATGCCTCCTGCTTCTGGCTTTTTTGGAAGTTATAGAAACATTTCTGGAAGGTCGCGCCCCTAGGTCACGCCCGTGACCTAGGGCGTGTAAGGCTCGGAACCGTCGTATTAAAAGACCGGGAACGTTGCGAGAAAACAGCCAAAATTCGTCATTTTACGGGTCACAAGCCTAGGTCACGCCCGTGACCTAGGGCGTGTCAAGTCTGTTACTAGAAATGACGGGAAGGAGAAACGGTGGGAGTTAAACTTTGGTTGTTGTGGAAAGTCACGCCCCTAGGTTACGCCCGTGACGTAGGGCGTGTAAGCCGAAAACCGGCTGGATCTGAAACTGGTGACATTAAGCGCGGCACACCTGCAAGTCACGCCTGAAAGCCACGCCCGTGACATGTAGGTCACGCCCGTGACTTCAGCGTGTAGCTTTAATCCGACGTGGCAATGATTTTTGGACCTCCTTGAGGGTCACGCCTGCTTCTCATGCCCGTGACAAGAAGGTCACGCCCGTGACCGGGGTGTGTTCTTGATATTTTTCCAGCTCTTATCCGTTTCATCTCCTGATCAGTTCTATCACCTCTAAATTGCTATTAGCAGCCCAGATTGACCTGAAATAAGAAAACAAAGCATTTTAATAATAATATTAAAATAAACTAAATAAAATATTATTATTTATTAAATAAAATCTATATATAAATAACTATAAATAATGAATTATCAAATATCTTCATACTTAAGCTTTTGTTATTCCATAGCAAAATTATGAGAAGTACTTATAAGAAATTAATATAATTTTTTTAATCAAACTAAAAATTTGTCAAATCAAAGAAAGTTAAAAATAAAGTTTAGGGATTCAAATCTTTAGTCCTAAAATATGAAATTAAAATGTTAAGAGCTAAGATATTTAGCAAAGTTTTCTCTAATAAATTAATTAGAACTCAAAATTAAGTATTTAGCAAACAAAGTTATATTAAAAATTATTAACACTTTATTCACTAAAAAAGAAACTTAAAGGAAAATTCAAACTACTACTTATGTTCTCTTACAATTTTAATTTAATTCTAAAGCAATTATATTGGATATTGGGCTTTGGGAACAAGAAAATTGAAGAGATCTTAGATTGTGGGTGATGAATTTTATCTTCTCACCCCACATAATTTTTTTTTTCATATTTGCATATGTTTACCAAGAAAATGATGAATTTTATTCTCTCATTTCCCCTGACATATGAACAAAATTTTTTTCCCTTCAAATAAAAACAAAATTGCTTAGGAGTAATGAATTTTATCCTCTTGCTCTTTTTTTATTTATAAGGATCGCATATGTGTACCAAGGAATATTTTATTCCCAGGACATATGATCTAATCAAAAATAAAAAATTGCATATGTGTACTAGGGGATAATGAATTTTATCTTCTTATCCCTGTGACATATGATCTAACAAGAAAAATTAAAACAGAGGAAAGGGTAGCGAAGATTTAGATTAAATTAAAATAGTTAGAGAGCAACTATAGTAAATTAAATTTTCCTAAGAATCTTAAAGCTTAAGTGAATATAATTAAAATCTAAAGATTGTTAAACTAAGCACTATAAAATTGAAACTAATTAGAATTCGAGAGAAAAAGATTAAATAAATTTCTCGAAATAAATTTACTTCATAAATTTATTTCTTAAAATTAAATCACCTAAAAATTAAATTTAACTAACTATGATGAAATAAAAGATTAGAAAATCAAAAATTATATAAATTCTTATAAATAAACTCAAAATAAATTTCTAAAAATCACAAAAAGATTAAGTTTGGGTTTATCATATTTTTCGTATTTTCTTTTAAAATAAAATCCTAATTTTTTTGTTATTCTTGAATTTCCTGAGGGATGCCCAGTGATGGGTTCGCATGGTACTAGGCGGTTTTGTGGGATGAAAGCCCAACATGGCCCTTTCCATGAAATTAATTTTTTATTTTCTATTTTTTGTATTTTGATAATAAAAAGAAAACAAAATGTTTTCTATTTTTAAAGATTTTTTCATTTTTTTGGATTTTTAAATAAAAATATTAAATGAGAATTCACCCCCATACTTAAAAGTAAACATTGTCCATAATGTTTATGTTGAAACTGAAAATCGGTCTCCTGTGGAGTTCACCCGTGGGGAAGGGGTGATCGCGCACCTACTTCGCTCATATAAGCAAAACAACAAGGGAAACAGGGAAAAACTGACCCAAGGGCTCGGTGGGGAGGACCCACCACACACCTGGAAGATCTTAGAGCGCTTCCCCTCCTTAGCCAAAGGTCAGGCTAAGGTATCCTCAGAAATCGCTTGAGAGACGAAGCAAGAGAGCACAGGAAGCATGCTTTCTGAGGTACCCCTTGGGTCCTATTTATAGATTTCTGAAAACGGCCTGCAAATAGCCAACTCTCGCAGTCCTGAACGGCAATGTGCAATCCAGGTTAGCCCGCCAACAGCGTAACTCCGTTGTTCTGAAATGCTATGGGCAGGCCAACGGGGGCAAAAAAGTAAAAAGTAACTCATACACCTAGGCGAGCTCGGCCACCCCTGAAGATCCTGCTTGCTAGCTGACTGTCGAGCTCCATAGGGCGACTGTGAGTTGGCTACTGTGCTCGCCATTCGATTTTCCTTCATTAGCCGGGCTCAGCTCGACGAAGCCTAGGTTTAGCTCGGCGAGTGCCGAGCTCGGGGGTGACAAATGTCGAGCTCGGGTTCGGCATTTCCCTGCTGAGCTCGCTTACTGCCTTCAGATTCTTCTTCTGAGCTCATCTGCTGCTTGGACAATCTGAACTGGCCAGTCTGGTTCTTGGAGTCCTCACTCGCCGGATACGGGGTTGTACACAATCTCCGCTCTTTTTGAGCTTGGTAAAGCTTGGAAAGAAACATCCAACCCCGAGTGTTCGGCGAGTGCAGGGTGGACTGGAGGGAATCTTCGGGTGGGGTCCACCTGCAGCTATATATATACACCTGCATACCTGCCTGACTCTTGTCATTCCCTATGTTCTAGCCCTGCCTTGATGTTGATCCCAAAGGAGATACAAGAGCGACTCGCCCGGGTTCGCAATACCTCAGCTGCTCGCATGGCCTCCCTGACTGCAGTTCCACCCACCATCCCACTGGGTGGTATGACTGAACCCAACTCCGCTAAAAGAGTGAAACCGTTTCCTCCGGCGGCCGAGCACGTTTACGACAACCTGAAGACTACCTTAGAGCATGGGGCTGGCTCCTCCACCCTACCTTCTCTAAAAAAGGGGAAGAATATCGTTGACCTCGGCGACAGCCCGAACTGCCAGCCGGATGGTGTGGAGGACAACTCGCCGCGGGACCCCACCCCGCGAGCCAAGACCACACTTGGGGACTCGTGTATCATAACTCCGGAGAACTATATCTGGGACCCGTCCCCTCCCTTTGGGACCTTGGGGTGAGCTCGTAGAAGCCAAACTCGCCGGTGTGCGCCCCCTCCACTTAGCGAGCTGTTGTGACCATGGGGGCGGGTGTGGACACCATCCTCGTTCCGGGATTTCAGCTCCTCTCGCCGGGAATGCGCGGCCCTGGCCGCGGGATGGACCTGCGGTTCGTCCCTCCCCGTAACGTCTTAGAGGTGCCGAGTTCGTCTGGTAAACTTGGACTTGGATTCTCGTCATGTGAATTTCCAGCATGCCTCCCATTGCTAATGTTTGTCTTCATAGTTCTTTTCAGCCAATCCGTGGCCGAGGAGTCTTCGCTGACAGCCCATTACTCTCCCCTCCTCTCCCCGAGCTCGCTGGACTCTTATCTAGGCCCTGAAGTGGAGAACGACGAGCTGACGAGGAGGGGGATCAAGTTCTTCAAGAAGCTAGTGCATAGCCTGCGCGAGGTGTAGGAGGTCAATAAGGCGCTTCAACGCGACTACGCGTGTCTCACTGATGAGGTGCGAAGCGGCCAAGCTGGCGAGATGATGTCTCCTTCATGGCTTCTGGATGAGATTGATGACAGCCTCTCGATGGCGCAGAGGAATTTGCGGAGGATTCGCGTGCTGCTCCGCGCGCGAAAGTTTGGGGGACGGGCGACTGGGGATGCGAGGCTGGGGTAGATTAATGGCGGCTCCCTTGCTGAGCCAACCGGTACTCGCCCCCTGCTCTCCCCCTGCCCGCGCGCCCCGCTTTCTTATTCCTGCACTTGACTGCTGTAAAAAATAACATTCTTAGATGTGTGGTATTCAAATAATATATTTCCTTTGATTTAATTTGGTGCGGGATGGAACGCGTCGGAAGTTGGCGAGCTAGGGGTTGGCGACCTGGGACGGCGAGCTGGGCCGATTGGATAGCTTGGCCCTAGATTTCTTTTTCTATAAATAGGCCCCCCTTCACCAACCCCATATGTTGTATTAAGTGTTGATTTTCTTTCTCCCTATGCTATTCTCTTTCTTACTTGCACCTCACCCCCTCTTCTGCGAGCATGGGCAAGACCAACCATGACACCGACGGCCGCACTAAATGTGTCCAACATTTTAGAGATTACTGCTTCTTCGAGGGGCATACCAGCGAGGCCGAGCTCACTAAGTTTGGTGGCGACCATGTGCCACCCGGCTTTGAAGCTCGCCGGCCCAGGAAGGGGGAGGCCATCAACACCTTCTATGACGACGAACTCGCCTTCCCCATCTCGCACTTTGAGGTGGGGTTGCGACTCCCCCTTTGGCCGGAAATCCGCCAAATCCTGAAGTACTACGGCGCGGTGCCCGCGCAACTGAACTCGAACGCCATCGCTATGATGGTGGCATTCGCGAGCTACCTCCGGCGAGAGAGGATAGAGTTCAACCTGATGGTGTTCAAAAAACTCGTTTCCTACAAGGCGACCCGGATGGCGTTGCCAACTTCATGGGCTCGCTGATCAAGGTTCGCGAGATCGCGAACAAGCACCACAATTGGATGACGAAGATCGCCTTTATCAAGGGCGATCTCGGCAACATCCCTTTCTCTCCCAAGCAGAAGGCCGAGGAGGTCTACCGCCTGTCGGCCGTGTCCGGTAACGATGCCGACCTCCACAAGTTCATCATCCACAAGGACTTTGAGGTCGCCTTCCTGCGAAGGGGTCTTGACGCGCTTTACCCCGTTCTGCCCGGCGAAGGTATTGTTCTCCCCCCATTATCGAGCTCGCCACATTTTCATGGAAATCCTCTAATTTTTCCAAGTTATTTTATACAGGGGAGCAGCTAATCCCCGTGAACCCGCCGTTTGCGGACTCAGGGTTGCATGCAGACCCTCTCGCTCGCGAGAAGGCAGCGGCGGCGGCCTGCCGAGACGAGGCGGCTTTCTCCAAACACTCCTCCAGCAAGAGGTGACCTGAAGATGCGGGGTCGAGCCCGCCACATCGCCAACAACTAAAGAAAGATGAGGAGAGCCATACTGGCTCCGCGGGCGAAACAACATCAACAACATCAACAAAGCCCCAAATACATAAGTTCGCCCGAGACCATCCCCGATGGGTCGCTGGAGAGCCTGCTCAAGGAGATCACCAGCAAGGGGAAGGAAGTTGCTGAGACCCCTGCTCCTCCTGCAGTGAGCTTTGCACCTCCAGCAGTGAAGAAGGCAGCACGCGAGCCCGCCCCGCCAAAGGAACACCCCCTCTTCGGGTATGGGGGAGGTGGAAGGACTCGGCGGGCGAGCCTATGGTATAGTGGGACGAGCTGGCCCACCGAGTCTCCATATCCACCCTCCACCCCTCCTAGGCTGACCGCGAGCCCGCCACCGATCATGCCTATGCACTAGGCTTCGGCCTATATGGCCACGAGGACGTCGAGACCTACAAAGGCGTCCCCCTGTGGCAGCTAGGCCATGAGGGTCTGCAGGCCCATATGCAAGCTATGGAGCTCCACCACATGGTGGTCCTCCGTAGCTTTAACCTCTGCAACCTCCTGCAGAAGGCCGAGCAAGCTCGCAACGTCGCAAAGGATAAAGTCGTCGACTTGGCGAGGCAACTCAGCATTGCTGAGAATCTTCTCACCCAAGCCATCGGCGGACTGGTAAGCATCGAGTTGTCGCCTACCCTTCTCCCTTAGTACTTTGGGATTCATTTTTTTGCTCTAGTTGTTAATATACTTCCCTATCAGGATGCCAAGGATGTTGAAGAGTTGCGAGCTCGCACCGCTGGGAAGGAAGAGGTGATTGGCCAGTTGCGCGCCCGCCTTGCCGAGCTGGAGGGGATGAACGCGAAGCTGATGGAGGAGAACACGAGCCTCGGCCGTGAGGTCCGCCGCCAGGCTGAGATCTTCTTCCCGACCGACGGCGCCGATCCTACCCTCCCCTACAAGAGGCCGAGGATCTTTGGTGAAGCCGACCTTGCCGAGAGGATGCGGATCAACTCCATCCAGGTCGTCGAATGCACCCTCCAGATGATGAAGGACACTGGAGTGCTGGTGTAGGGGTGCGAGGATATCTCGGCCCGAGACCTGATGTCGAGCCTCTTCCCGGTGATGCCGCCCAGTGATAAGGAAGACAGTCTTGATGCGTTGTTCGGGAAGGGCTTCCATGACCTGTCTGGCAAAGGGGGTGACGGTCACCAGTCCGACGAGAGGGGAAAGGGTTGATGTATATATATATATATATATATTCTTTTTGTTTTCTCGTCGAGGCGAGCTCCACCTGTAAATGTTATTGTTCAATGGAATACCTTTTTGATTATAACCCAGTTCACTTTTTTCCATCTTTTTTTGTCTTTGTTGTGTCTTGCTCGCTCACGAGCCCTTCCCTTGGAGACCTCGCGTAGATAAATTTTGTGAGTAGGGTAGTTGTTAGAGCTCGTTTCTGAGAATATCCTTTGAGAGCTTGCCAAATCATAGATGATCCGGGTATGGGCTGCCCGCCGCACTGGGCGCACCACCCCCAGCTCACTCGCGAGCTACCCATAACTTCATCAATATAAGATCAAAATCACCAAATTTCCCAAAGTAAAACGAAGTGCGGGCGAATCATTTTGGCGGGATCTGCCTCCCTTCAGTGAGGTCCAAGGCCTCGGCTCGCCACCCTTCTGCCGAGGCCGAGCTGAATTGGCGAGCCTGAACTCACCTATGCCGAGCTCTCCTCTATTTAGAAGAAAATCCAAGCTATTATACACTATCTGGAGAGTGTAAGACTTCCCCGAGTGACTTCCAGCCCTGTCAGTAAGGTGAGAGCTTGACAGCGGGATTCGCTCGGGGTCTAGGGTTGACACCAAGTGACATCCAGCCCTGTCAGCTAGATGAGAGCCTAACAGCGGGATCTGCTCGGGGTCCAAAGCTGACACCATCGAGTGGCTTCCATCCCTGTCAGCTAGGTGAGAGCCTGACAGCAGGATCTGCTCGGGGTCCAGGGGTGACACCATCGAGTGAGATCTAGCCCTATCAGCTAGGTGAGAGCCTGACAGCGGGATCTGCTCGGGGTCCAAGGGTTGACACCATCGAGTGACTTCCAGCCCTGTCAGCTAGGTGAGAGCCTGACAGCGGGATCTGCTCGGGATCCAAGGCTGACACTGAGTGACTTCCAGCCCTGTCAGCTAGGTGAGAGCCTGACATCGGGATCTGCTCATGGTCCAAGGGTTGACACCATTGAGTGACATCGAACCCTGTCAGCTAGTTGAGAGCCTGACAGCGGGATCTGCTCATGGTGTAAGGATGACACCGAGTGACTTCCAGCCCTGCCAGTTAGGTGAGAGCCTGACAGCGGGATTTGCTCGGGGTCCAAGGATGACACCGAGTGACTTCCAGCCCTGTAAGCTAGGTGAGAGCCTGCCAGCGGGATGTGCTCGGGGTCTAAGGGTTGACACCATCGAGTGACTTCCAGCCCTGTCAGCTAAGTGAGAACCTGACACCATCAAGTAACATCCAGCCCTGTCAGCTAGGTGAGAACCTGATAGCGGGATCTGTTCGGGGTCCAAGGGTTGATACCATCGAGTGACTTCCAGCCCTATCTGCAAGGTGAGAGCCTGACAGTAGGATCTGCTTGGGGTCCAAGGCTGACACCGAGTGACTTCCAGCCCTGTCAGCTAGGTGAGAGCCTGACAACGAGATCTGCTTGGGGTCCAAGGGTTGACACCATCGAGAGACATCCAGCCCTGTCAGCTAGGTGAGAGACTGACAGCCGGATCTGCTCGGGGTCCAAGGCTGACACTGAGTAACTTCCAGCCCTGTCAGCTAAGTGAGAGCCTGACAGCGGGATCTGCTTGGGGTCCAAGGGTTAACACCATCAAGTGACATCCAACCATGTTAGCTAGGTGAGAGCCTGACAACGGGATCTACACGGGGTCTAAGGATGACACTGAGTGACTTCTAGCCCTGCCAGCTAGGTGAGAGCCTTACAGCGGGATCTGCTCGGGGTCTAGGGGTTGACACCATCGAGTGACTTCCATCCCTATCAGCTAGGTGAGAGCCTGACAACGTGATCTGCTCAGTGTCTAAGGCTTACACCGAGTGACTTCTAGCCCTGGCAGTTAGGTGAGATCCTGACAGCGGGATCTGCTCCGGGTCCAGGGGTTGACACCATTGAGTGACTCCCAACCCTGCCAGCTAGGTGAGATCCTGATAGCGGGATCTGCTCTGGGTCTATCAAATGAATACATCCTATCGTGCGTGAAAGAATTGGATTCAAGATGTCCTAAACACCTAGAGGGGGTGAATAGGTTCAATTCTTTTTATTTAGGCAGATAATGTAAATTACTTGTTAGACGGCCTTAGCAATATCTATCACAGCACAGATTATAGCAAACACAGGCAACACAGCATACACACATATTTATAGTGGTTCCCCAAGGGATGGGTACATCCACTTTCCCCCTTCGCCTATGTAGCAGTATACTAGATTCGGCCTAACTCCCTTCTTCCTTCTTAGATCCTCAGATCTTACAACTCAGAACCTGGAATGGTTCCTACAACTCAGACTTCAGCAAGTCCTACAGCTCAGATCCTCTCAGAGAATCCTACCTCAGAGTGAGTCCACACTCCTACAACTCAAGCAATCAAGCCCTACCTCAGTATCTTCAACAGGCCTACAACTCAGAGAAATTAATACCCTACCTCAGGCACTCAGTCCTACCTCAGCCTTTATAGATTTAGGCTTACAACGTAGAGAGATAACTCTCCTACACTCAGATCTATAAAAGATCCTGCAGAGAAAATTGATTATAAAAGGAATAATTCCTTCACCCAGGTAGAGAGAGAATGGGTTGAAGGTTTCTTGATCAGTTCTTGATAGATCTGATTGCTTTAGATTCAACCTGTCTTAGCTTCTTCAAAGATTCTTGAATTTGAACAAAGTAAGGTTGATCTTCTTGTGAAGTTGGAGATGATCTTCAATCCAGCTTCCTTCTTCTATTCAGATGTGGCTCTGAATTCTTCTTGTAGACTTGTTCATGATCTGCCCTTAGAGACTTGTTGATTTCTGGATGAATACTTCTCTTCTTCTTAGTTATTAGTTCTCTCATTTTTGATGATAGAACATGTCTTTATATAGACTCCATTCGATTTTACCAGCAGATCTGGTTCCTAACGGCCTTCTGATAGCTCTAACAGATGCAACAGCATTATTAGTTATGACAACTGTCAAGTCTTCAGTCATGACATCTGATACTTCATTGAACTTCAACTCAGCAGCAAAGTGTCGAGACAATACTTCAAATGTATTGACACAAATAGATCATGTGTCGACACAATCCTTGGTGATGTTGACACAGATCACATAATGTCGACATAGCTCTTCTTTATCTTCTTGACACAGTTTATGTGGAATGTGTTGACACAATTCTTGTTTGTCGACACAACAGCTTCTAGTCTCGACAAAGTTGGTGTTGACAGAATTCTAATGTGTGTCGACACAAGTCCTGTGGGTCGACACAGTTGTTGTCGATAGAATTCTTGAATGTGTCGACACAAGTCCTGTGTGTCGACACAGTTGTTGTCGACTGATTTTCTGTGTGTCGACACAAGTCCTGTGTGTCAACACAATCTGCCTCCTGGTGTTGACACAGCATTTCCCAAGTGTCGACACAATTCTTCTCAAGTGTAGACACTTGTACTTAGAAACTTTTTCTGCATTTCCTTAACCTACACATTGAAACTCAACAACCCATCAAATACACATTGATGAATATCATTGAGTTAGGTGAGGCTTCTCTAAATCTGGTACACATTTTCCAATGTACCCAACAATCTCCCCCTATTTGGAGAAGTCATAACTCTTAGTCAATGATATACATCACTTATAATAAAGCAAAGATTACGATGTACACAAGTATTTCAAAGACAAGAGTAACTATAAGCAGTTATAACTTGTATCAATATTATCACAGAATGTGTTATAACATAATAAACATGCATCACAAAATTTTAAGTATCCAATATCACATAAAGACTGAACCAAGGAATTTTATTAATATATATTCAGAATAATAATGATTTTGTCCAAAATTTTACATTGACCCAAGCCTAGACCAACTAATTCTAGGATTGATCATGCTCCTTGATAAAAATTCCTTTGTCAGACTGAATCCTAGCTTGTACATTAGCTTCAGTGTCATCAGCCGGCTTCTTTCCTTTAAGGTCCTTCTTCTTCAGCTCTTCAGCCTTGACCTTTTGCCTTTCAAAGTAATGATAAGGCTTTAGAAAGTATTTGCTTGGCTCCACAGAGTTAGCGGGTAATTTTCCAGCTTTGATATCTCTTCTGAATTGATAAATGGTATCTTTCTGCTTCTGATACTTTCTCCATTGTTGTTCAGAGTACCACTTGCCTCTATCATGCATGTTCTCTTTAACAGCTTGCCAGGCAGTGAGAAAAATGTTTCTGGAAGTGGGACTCCATCTTTCAAAATCAGGCTTTAATTCAGCCTGCTCTCTAAACCTTTTCTTAGAAAGTTGAGCTTCTTGCTCTCTTTTCAAAGCAACTTCAGACATTTCAACCTTCTCAATAATGACATTCTGTACCTCCTGTGGAGGACTATACATTTGTTGAACTGCATATTGAATGCCCTCAAAATCAGCAGGTGGATAAATAATTTGAGCTACATCCTGTTGAACCCCTTCATTTGAAGTCGGTTGAATACCTGATTCAGCAGTATTATCATCATCACACAGGGGTGGATAACCAAGAGTTGCTCTGATAGCATTAGTGATCCATTTAGCATGATCAGAGCCTCCATTGATTAATACTCTCTCCCCCTTTATGACTTCTCTTTCAATATGGTCTCTTAAATCATCCTTTTGAAATCTAATCTGATTAGCTAGGTAATTGGTGCTGAAAGTAAGGGTTAGATCTGAAATACTGTAGAGGGGGGTGAATAGAGTATTTAGGGTTTATCAACTTTTTCTAACTAATTCAATCTAGTTCTAGTGCTGCAGGAATTAAATTAAGAACACAAACACAGCAACCTAGTTATCACAGCCACAGCAAGAACAAAAGAAAAAGAGCAACCCAGACAACACAAGAATTTTATAGTGGTTCCCCTAAACTTGGGTACATCCACTCTTCTACCACCTTAGCAGGAATCCACTCAGGTTTTTTATCAGGTGACTGCCACCAATGAGCTTTTGATCAGGTGCTCAAAAACTAAACCTCAAGTCTTTTGATCAGGTGACTTGCAACCAGGAGTTACTTTTGAAGGGAGTTAAGAACCCTTTATACAGTGAGGGTGAGAGAGTGATTTTGTCTTCTCTTTCTCAGATACAGTTGAGAAGACTTTTGTGGATCTTGATTTTAGCAAAGAGCTCCCACTGAGATATTGAATGGTTCAGGAAGTTGAAGCCTTGCTACAGGGGGATAGGTCTTCAAGCTTTTGCTTTGACCAGATGAACTCCAGAAACTTCTTGACAGATTGAATGTTTGTTGGCCTTTGAAGAATTCTGGAATGAAGACAGAGGAAGACTCTTGATTTGAATGATTGTTCTTCTTCTTCTTCAGCTTGATGTTCTTTCTTTAGTCTAAGACTAGGGCTTCTTGTCTCTTGACAGTGTTGTTGCCCTGTGAGCTCTGTAGTCTGTATATTCTCTGTGTGCTATCGAGAGAGATGAAGATGCTTATTCACTGTATTTTCTGACTACTGCTCGAGAGCTATTTTGGAAGAGAAAGAAAATCCCTTTTATATTTTCCATGTAAATTGCCTTTTGAAATTTGAATTCCTTTTTGTATTGAATTCTGACGGCCTGGAGAATATTTGCATTGATTGGTTTCCCCAACTGTCCCATGGAAAATGGCAAGCAATAATCCTGATGAAGACCGTAATCAATGCTTGCTTCTAACGGTAATATTCAGAGAATATTTATGCATTGATTACTCAGGAATTATTGCAATAGAAGAGAGACAGAGGGAGGGAAATTTCTAAGTCTAGAACTTTACAGAATTCGTTGAGCAGAATTCGTCGATCTGTGTCCAGAGTTCGTCGAGTAGAGAAATCAAGTTCGTCGACCAGATAATCTTTATTCATCGAGCTGAGATCCCAGATCGTCGACCTAAGAACTGACAATTGCTTTCTCTAGACCCGTCAATTCTTTCCATCAAGTTCGTCGAGTTGAGAATATAACTTCGTCGACTGAATAACAGAACTCCATGTTTCTTGGACTTCAAAATGTTTAAGTAACATGTCCAGAAATCATCGACCTCAGAACTGGGTTCGTCAACCCTAGAACTAGTTTCATCGAGCTGAGAACTTCTAACCGCTACTTGATAAATCTTGCCAAGACTGTCGTCTAAGTTCGTCGAGCTAAGAAGGTGAGTTTGTCGACTGGAGTGTGATTCTGGACTTCAAATACTTAGATGTTTCTGGAATAAGATGTTGAAGTAGAATACCCTGAGATCGTCGACTTGAGAATTAAGTTTGTCGACCTGAGAACTAAGTTCGTCGACTGGAGTTAAGTGTGAAGAATTCTGGATTTGGTGTTGAAGTATACTCTAGAATTTGTCGACCTGAGATTCAAGTTCGTCGAGCTCAGCTCAGAGAATTGTCTCTGATTTCATCGAGCTGAGCACGACTTTTGTCGACCTGAGTTCGACGAACGTCGAACTCATTTTCTGAGTTTGGAATTTCTCTAAGTCTTGAGTCTTCTGCATTCTGTTGATGGCTGGTCCATGTAGTGTTGACTCTAAGGACATGTCCTAGACTCTAGGACACAATTATGACCCTGGCTATACATTTTGGGTCAATCATCCTAATTTAGTGCACCTAGCCCAAATCCAACTAAGGATCCAACAATCTCCCCCTATTTGGGAAGGTCACTAATTACAGACTCACATTAATAAAAAAAAGCAATAAAACATATATCTGGCATGAAAAATTTAAAATATGCAGCAGATATATATACACAGAGCTTTGTATTAGAATATAACCAAGTAGTTTTTGAAATAACAGAAATACTGAAAACAGTTTATAATTGACTTCTTCTTCCTTTGTTCCTTGTGCTTTTCCTCTTTGGCCTTCTCACCTGGTTGAGTGAACTTTATCTCCCTGTTAGGATCTGTAGCGTGGGCCTTGGTCATTGTCATGTCAGCATCCCCAATGATATTAAGAGATGTAGCCGTGGGCACTACTGCTTCTAGATGTAGTTCATATAATCATCAACATTAAAGAACTTGTTAGCCTTAGCAAACTTGTTCAGTTCTTCCTTTCTATACTTGGACATTGTAGAGTATTGAGAGGTATCCTTCACTTCAGCTTTAGCTTTGTTAATCATGGAAAGGCCAACTAGTTCCTGGAACCTGTCCATCCTAGCTGTTGTAGCTGTCTCTGGATCCTCAAATAGTACAGGTGGGGAAGCAGGTCTTTTGTGGCTTTCAGCCTTTTGATGTTCAGTGAATTTTTGTTGTTGATGTTGTTGATCCTTCTGCAGTTGTTGGTGGTGTTGCTTGCCAGAAGAATAATGCCTTTGCTGGCTGCTTCCTGAAGGTGAGGACCTACCCTGCTGTCTTTGATAAGTTTGAAACTGGGTAGTCCTTTGAGTTGATGAACTGGAAGCACCAGCAGCTGGAGGAGGAGGAGGAGGGTCCTTTCTGAATCTCTATGGAGGAGGAGAATATCTTCTTCTTCTCTTCCTTTCTTTCTATTCATTCTTCGACAGCCACATCCATGTTGGCATGCCCTTATAAGGTGTGATCTTTTGAAGTATATAATATGGTGTGTCATTTATAGGATTGGGTTTTGGGGCAGGAGGTGGAGGAGCTTTCCTCTTCTTAAACACTTTATTTTTCTTGGGCTCATCATCTGAGTCCTCATCATCATCATCATCATCATCATCATCAGTAGAATCCTGAGGATTATCATACATTGCATTTATCTCTTTCAGGGCTTCAGAGATATCAGAGGTTTCTCAGCCTGGGAGGGAGCTGGAGGAGGAGCTGGAACTAGAACTGGAGCAGGAGCTGGAGCTAGAGAACTATACACTTCAGTGCTTTCAGCAACTGACTTAGTTTCCTCTTCTATATCTACCATGATCAGTGCATCAAGATCAGGCATAGGTGAATCATCCATCACAAAAACTGGAGCAAAAATATCTGTTGGAGGGGATGAAATAATGGGTGAATCAGCTTTGGGTGGAGATGGAATGACTGGAACCACTATAGATGGAACCACTGTGGTTGGAACCTCTATTGTAACAAAACTAGCATTTAGTTGCTTGGCAACTTTAGTGCTTATGGGAGAGGTGTATGGGACTATAGCCATAGATGGCTTGATGTTGTCTGCTGGCAGATTATTCAAATAAGCTATATCAAAAATACTCAATAAATTGGATAGATCTACTGTTGAATTTATAACATAATCACCAGCAGGTATTATTTCCTCTGTTGTTGTATCATCCAAAGTATCTATGACCATATCTGTTTCAACAAAATTAATGGAATCAATTAAATCTTTATCAGCATCTACTGTTGCTTCTGCTTCTTCTGTTTCTGCTGCTTCATCTGCTTCTACTGCATCTGCCGTTGCTACTGCTGTTGCTTCTCATGCCATTTCTGCTGCTGCTTCTTCATTGAGTATCTTCCCCTGCCTGGTTTCAGTGCACACTGGAGCCAGGCCCCTAACTAAAGAGGGAGGAGCAGAAAGAGCAGATATTTGGGCAGCCAGGGAGGAGAGAGAAGTAGCAAGAGGGGAAATGGCCTCTGCTATAATGGTTTTAAGAAGGGGAGTTAGAAGTGCAATGATTTGTGGCATGATGGAGGGATCCAATAGTAGAGCTGCAGAGGGTGGTGTAGAAGGTGTAGCAGTGGAGACAGAGGTAGGAATGGAGGAGGATGGTGGAGGTGGAGGTGTTACATATTGTATTGGCGCATCCTGAGGAGTAGAGGTAGTGAGGGGTGTGAAGGCATATTGAAGAAAGAGATGTTGTACAAATGGGGGGGTAAGGGAGATGAAGGTGGTGAGGAAATGGGTGTACCATTGGGGGATTGAGATGGGGTTGGTTGTGGTGATTTAGAAGGAGAGGGTTGATGGTATTTCTAAATAGGAGAGGAGGGAATTTCAGTGATATGTATTTGTGGAGAGGTTGCAGGAGATGAAGCTGGAGTGGGAATATGAGTTGGTTGTTATGGTTGTTGTTGTGGTTGTTTAAGAGAAGGAATTGTGCAAGAGGGTTGGTGTAGCATCTGATGTTGAGGTAGGATGGCTGGATGGGAGGGAGGTGGAGGAGGGATCTCTTCAGTAGGGAGGGAAGTGGCTGGAGCAGCCCTAGTACTCTCAGAAAGCCTGGTGGAGGAGGAAGAAGCCTTGGAGGGCTTGGTGATTGTCCTCTCCCACCTACCAAAGAGAGCACAGTTGAGCCTCTTAGAGGCATTTATGAATATGGCCTGGTATACCAGGGATTCAGCAGCCTTTTACTTCAGGAAGATCCCTAATATTCTTCCAAAACACACCTCTATCTTTGTATTCTTTTTCTTAACTAGATCAAACATGATCTGAGCCCAGTTGACGTTTTTATTGTTGACCACAGCACACATAACTAGGAATTGGTGCCTGGTTATGTAGTCATGTGCAGTGTGCTTCCCCATCAACACTTTGCCCATAATGTCTGCTAGGAATTTGAATTCAGCAAACATGTGTTTCTTCAGCAGTTTATTTGAGGTTTCTCCAGAGTAACCCATCATACTAAGCATCATATCAAACTCCTCAGTATCCATTTCTAATTCTTCTTCACCATTACTTAATCCAAAAATTTTGGTTAGGACGGCGGGAGTAAGAGAAATAGCATTACCCGATACTATCCCTGTCATAGTGTTCTCTTCTGTGGTTGAGGAGGTATAGACCCATTCTCTGATCTCAGTGGCTGATCTCTTTGTCCTAGTGGACAGCAGATTCTTCAAGTTCTGTTCTTCAAGCAGTTGCAGTATTTCCAGGAAGATTGGGTCGGAATGCTGGAAGGAATCGAAATCGACATCAAAGCCGGTGTCGAATTTCATTGTCGCAAGATGATTGATATTTTTTGCATCAAGTCCAAAAACTTAATGCGGTTAAAACTCCAAAAATAGGTGAGGATGCGCGGCGCCCCGGGCGATTTTATTTAAGTAGAAAAGCTGATTTGGTTTTTATTTAGAAAATGGGGCGCGCGTATTTATTTATTTGGATATAAAAAGGTGTGATCGAGTTTTAACGAAAGGAGGCAAGTGCACCTATCGTGAGTAGTACAGGATATTCCAGGTGGAATATCGAGGTCGTATTGTTCTCGGGGTCGGTTCGATTATTTCTACACTTCCCTGGAGGGGACTATTATTTTACCGATAATTACTTGTCTGGTAATATATATAAACAAAAGGCAGAAAATAAAAGCAAAATAAAGGGTGGAGCCGATGAAGAGCTTAGCTCGATGACACCAAATTAAATTCGAACTAAAATAGACTTTTAATAAAAAGAGATCCTAAGTTTCTAAATAATTAGGGCGGAGACTTGGCCGTGGAGGTTCCAATAAAATGAGCTCACCTATCTCTAGGACTATCGCTCACCTGAACATTAAGACTATTCGACCGGGCTCTCATCCGACGAAGGATTCCTCTTAATGCCCGTATTATGCTAAGAACCCCGCTATTGGGTGGGGAACACAATCCGGTAGAGTTGGTGCGCCTCCTCTCTCAAGGGTTAGTGCGAAACTTCATTTACCAAGGGGTGATCGGTCCATACGTACGGCCTCTCAGCTAGCTAGCGTATGGACTACGGAAATAGGGCCCACATATCGATTATGTGGTCCTACTAAACCCCGGGCAAACCTTAAGTCTTTAATTAATTAGAAAAATGAGACCTTTAATTATTTTAAGTTATTTTATTTGTCACAATGCTCTTCGATACTGAGGGCTAAGAACGGTTAGCCACTCATCGGAATGGGGACAGTAGCGGTGAAAAAGCAAAAAATTAAAGCAGTAAAATAAAGCAGGAAAATGAAAGTAGTAAATGGAAAGCAGTAAATTGCAAGTCCTACTCAAACGAGTAGGACTAAAATGAAAACTGTAAAAGTGCAAGTCCCGGCTCAAATGAGTTGGCGGGAAAAAGAAAGCAAGTCCTACTCAAACGAGTAGGAGAAAATAAATGCATTTACACGTCCATTAAAATTATTACAATAAAGACCGGCCATTTAACTCAAGTGAGTAGGCGGTAAATAAAATCTAGTCATTTAACTCCTAGCGAGTAGGCGGAAAATAAAAGCTAACACTCACGCACTCGACATAAAATTAAAACACACCCACTCTACAGAAAGTAAACACACTCTACTGGAATTGAAATACGCACACACACGACAAAAATGAAAATGCACACGTACAAGTCCTACTCAAACGAGTAGGCGGGAAATAAAAGCACGCCATTTAACTCTTAACGAGTACGCAAAAATAAATGCAACACACGCACTCTTCAGAATTGAACGAAAGCAATAAAAACTAACTCCTAGACGCACGCACACGTACAAAAAATAGGAAAAACGAAGTTGCTGAAAAATTAAAACAACTACATTTCTACTGCTAAAATGCGGTAGAAATGAATAAAAAGTGAAAATAAAATTTAAAAGAGCAAAAGTTTTTGCAAATAAACGAAAAGAGCAAGTGCTCGAAAAATTGAAATGAATACATTTCTACCGATAGAATGCGGTACAAATGCATAAAATGAAGAAATAAAATTTAAACGGGCAAAAAGTTTTTGAAAATAAAAGCAAAATCGAAGTGTTCGAAAAATTAAAACGAATATATAAACGTTCCTTTAACTCCGCAAAAGTGGTTAAAAAGTGAAAATAAAGTAAAAAGGAATAAAAGTTTTACGACCTAAAAGGAAAATCTAAGTTAATGAAAAATCAAAACTACTTTGAAAACGCTTTTTACGGGCATATAGGAATGCATAAAAGCTAGAAAAATCCTAAGTCTAACAAATCTAAGTAAGAAATAACTAAGTATAATAGCATGAAAATTAATCTCATACACACACACACACACATTTTAAAAGAACAAAAACAAAGTTAAAACAAAATAAAAGAAATAAGATTGCATAAGAGTGGGCACATAGATGAAGTCCAAAGTCATGTAATGCAAATAAAATTACATTTGCATTAATAATAAAAGGAGATTACAAAATGAAAATAAAAGAGAGAGACGGGGGAGAAAATCCCATTACAAGGCTTTGGAAATCATCTATCAGCCGGCCCCTTAAGCAAAATGGATCCAAAAAGTGGAACCCTGAACTCATACAGAAGTGAGTAATTTATAGCAAAAAATTTCAAAGTACACGCCCTCAGACACGGGCGTGTCAGTGGGTGTGTCAACACTATGTACAGCAGATTTCGGTGGTTTACGGCGATTTGACTTGGCGGCTGGAAACGCGGAGGTCATGCCCCAGGTCACGGGCGTGACGGTGGGTGTGTCGGGGAGGTTCAACTGGGCATCATTTGCGTACAAAGTAATCGGCAGCGGTTTGTCGGGCCAGGTGGCGGAAGTCACGCCCCAGGTCACGGGCGTGACTCTGGGCGTGTCGGGTTTAGTCGACGAATTTCGAGCTGAAAATTCGTCGAGCGGGAAATTCATCGCGTTGAAAATTCATCGACCAGGATGGAGTGGTCATGCCCCAGGTCACGGACGTGACACTGCGCGTGTCGCAGAGGTTTTGACGATCGTTGAGCGGCAGTCGTCGAGCAGACAATCGTCGAGCGAAGTATCGTCGAGCGCGCAAATTGTCAAGCTTGCTGAAGTGTTCATGCCCCAGATGACGGGCGTGATGGGTGTTCGACGATTGTCGAGCAAAAATCGGAGAGCGCGAACATCGTCGAGCGGAAATCATCGAGCGCTGGACACGGGTCATGTCACGGGCGTGTGACCGGGCATGTCAAGCTATTTCTTCAAAATTTGTTCATTTTGCTGGATTTTGCCGTGTCACGCCCTGGACACAGGCGTGACCAGTAAGTACACGGGCGTGTACTTACTGTTTTTGGCATTTTTTTGTACTTTTTTCTGAAAAATAAAATAAGTAAATTAGCAAAATATTTATAATAAAAGGAGCATTTTATTGAACAAAAACAACTAAAAATAAAGGAAAAACACAGAACCGACTAAATTTATGTCCATAAAAATACGAATATTTACAACTCATCAAATACCCCCATACTTAAGATTTTGCTATTCCAGAGCAAAAGTTGGAGATGAATTTATAATGAATTAAAGAAATCCTAAGTGTATCTACCGCTTGACTTAATTGAAAGAAAGATCAAAATAAATATCTAGGGTTTTAAGAGTTAAATCCTAGACTATGATAAAAATTTAAATAAAGGAAGAGTTTCAGCAAAAGACTTCTCGTTATAAGCAAATAGATAGCAAAAATTTTATTTGTGAGGCTAACAAAAATAGATTAGATTTATGAAACTGTAGATTGGAAAAATTAAAGGAAATAATTTAATTTACAAATTATGCTCTTAGAAAGATTTTAAAAATAAATCTAGAATTTTTTTGAATTTGGCGGAGGGAGATATTATGGTATATGAAGAAGGCTTTGGTTTAGAGGCGAGGGTATATTTTTCGCTCGAACCTCTAATGAAATTTTTGTTTGAATGTGGATGTTAGGAAAACGAAATCTTATTTTCCATAACATAATAATTTTTAACATCTTCATAATAATCCAATGTACATGTGTAGGAGTAATGAATTTTATCCTCTTACTCCATAACATATAATCTTTTCAAATATTGGATGCATATGTTTACGGAACGAAATCTTATTCTCATTGACATAGGACCTTTTAAGATCGAAATCATGTCAAGAATGACATGAAAAAAAAGTGATAGGGTTTTTTCAAAAATAAAACTAGGTTTAATAAAAAACTTTTGAGAGAAACCTTTATAAATTAAACATTCCTAAATTTCAAAAAAAAAGCTTGGAGTTATCATAACTTGAAATCTAAGATTGTTATTTCTAACAAAATAAATATGCAACTATTTAGATAAGTAGAAGTGGTGTTGAAAATAGGTATCTTATATAAATAAAAAAACATACAAAAATTTTTAAAACTTAACCCAGATATCAAAATCTATCGATCTCCAATTAATAAACGAATAGTAAGCAAAGAATTAAAAGAATTCGCTTATAAATTATTTCGCAACTAGATTGTTGGAGAGTGAAAAAGGTTAAGAATGAGTTATTCAATTTATTCGATACAAAATATTTTTGGATTTTTTGGGGGTTTTTATTATTTTTTGGATTTTGATTATCATTATTTTTTAATTTTGAAATTTTTAGGGTTTTTATCTCTTTTTTTGTATTTTAAGTTATTATTCTCAAAGGTTTTTTGAATTTTTGATTTTATTTTTATAAAAACTCAATGGCCCACGAACAGACTCTTTGGGTGGTTGGTTCGATGAGTCGAACGCCGCGGATATGCTAAAAAGCGAGCTTTACAAATAAGAAGAGGGGGGAGAAAGAGAATTATTTTTACAAAGAAATATTTACAAAGGAAAAAAGAAAAATGTTTTTTTAAAATTTTTTTTGATGTTTTATAACTTTTTTTTTGTGATTTTTGTTTTTGTTTTATGATTTTGTTTTTGAGTTTTTTGATTATAAAAAACAAGGAAAGTTTTTTAGGTTTTAAGTTTTGTAATTTTTTTGTATTTTTTATGAGTTCGGAATAATAAAAAATACAGTATAGAAAAACACCCTCATACTTAAACCCAACATTGTCTCTAATGTTGCAGTGTAAGTAGGCAGAACGATAATATACAGATCATAATATTTACAAAAATGAAAAAATGAGGGTAGAAGCTTCTCTAAGACGAGTCCGGGAGGCCCGGATTGAAACCCTAGATTATTGTTAGAAGACGAAGAAAGAAGCAAAAATATAACAGAAAAAAAATAAAACGAAAATATAAACCCGATGAAAAGATTGTGGGTGGGCGGGGGTCATGTGTGTGGTGACTCGTAAGCTAACCTCTTAGCTATAAGAGTGCGATAGAAATGCGCTCCCATAGCACACACAAAAATGGGAAGCGCGCCGAAGCAAAACAAGTGAAAATAAAATAAGAAAAATATATCCATTTTTTTAAATCAAATTATTATTATTTTTTTTTAAAGTAGATTTTTTTATTTTTTAGTTGATTTTTGAGGTAGGTTTTTTAGTTTTTTTTTTAGGTTTTGAGGGCTTTTTAGTTTCTTAAGTTTTTTCTGTTTTATTTATTTTTTATTTTGTTTATAGTTTTATCATAAAAATAATGAAAAAAAATTTTAAGTTTTTTTCATTTTGTAGATTTTTTTTGGTTTTTTAGATGTTTTTCGATTTTTTCAGTTTTATGGGTTTTTCAATTTTTTTTTAGTTTTAAAATTTTGTAAGTTTTTTAGTTTTATTATTATGATTCTTATGATGATTATTATTATTAGTATATTTTTTGTTAGTTGGCCAAACTATTTTTTATATATATATATAAATATATATAGGTAAAATTAATAGATTTCCAGGGTTCAAAATAACAACTCGAAAAATCCCCGGCAACGGCGCCAAAAACTTGATTGATATTTTTCGCATGAAGTCCGAAAACTTAATGCGGTGAAAACTCCAAAAATATGTGAGGATGTGCGGTGCCCCGGGCGATTTTATTTAAGTAGAAAAGCGGATTTGGTTTTTATTTAGAAAACGGGGTGCGCGTATTTATTTAATTGGATATAAAAAGGTGTGATCAAGTTTTAACGAAAGGAGGCAAGTGCACCTATCGTGAGTAGTACAGGATATTCCGGGTGGAATATCGAGGTCGTATTGTTCTCGGGGTCGGTTCGATTATTTCTACACTTCCCTGGAGGGGACTATTATTTTACCGATAATTACTTGTCGGATAATATATATAAACAAAAGGCAGAAAATAAAAGCATAATAAAGGGTGGAGCCGGTGAAGAGCTTAGCTCGATGGCACCGAATTAAATTCGAACTAAAATAGACTTTTAATAAAAATAGATCCTAAGTTTCTAAATAATTAGTGCGGAGACTTGGCCGTGGAGGTTCCACTAAAATGAGCTCACCTATCTCTAGGACTATCGCTCACCTGAACATTAAGACTATTCGACCGGGCTCTCGTCCGACGAAGGATTCCTCTTAATGCCTGCATTATGCTAAGAACCCCCTTATTGGGTGGGGAACCCAATCCGGTAGATTTGGCGCGCCTCCTCTCTTGAGGGTTAGTACGGAACTCCATTTACCACGGGGTGATCGGTCCATACTCACGGCCTCTCGGCTAGCTAGCATATGGACTACGGAAATAGGGCCTACACATCGATTATGTAGTCCTATGCGTCGTAAACCCCGGGCAAATCTTAAGTGTATTTAATTAATTAAAAAAATGAGACCTTTAATTATTTTAAGCTATTTTATTTTTCCCAATGCTCTTCGATACTGAGGGCTAAGAATGGTTAGCCACTCATCGGAATGGGGACGGCAGCGGTGAAAAAGCAGAAAATTAAAGTAGTAAAATAAAGCAGGAAAATGAAAGCAGTAAATGGAAAGCAGTAAATTGCAAGTTCTACTCAAACGAGTAGGACTGAAATGAAAGCTGTAAAAGTGCAAGTCCCGGCTCAAATGAGTGGGCGGGAAAAAGAAAGCAAGTCCTACTCAAACGAGTAGGAGAAAATAAATGCATTTACAAGTCCATTCCAATTATTATAATAAAGACCGGTCATTTAACTCAAGTGAGTAGGCGGTAAATAAAATTCAGTCATTTAACTCCTAGCGAGTAGGCGAAAAATAAAAGTTAACACTCACGCACTCGACATAAAATTAAAACACACTCACTCTACAAAAAGTAAACACACTCTATTGGAATTGAAATACGCACACACACGACAGAAATGAAAACGCACACGTACAAGTCCTACTCAAACGAGTAGGCGGGAAATAAAAGCACGCCATTTAACTCCTAACGAGTAGGTGAAAATAAATGCAACACATGCACGCACTCTTCAGAATTTAACGAAAGCAATAAAAACTAACTCCTACACGCACGCACACGTACAAAAAATAGGAAAAATGAAGTTGTTGAAAAATTAAAACGACTACATTTCTACCGCTAAAATGCGGTAAAAATGAATAAAAGGTGAAAATAAAATTTAAAGGAGCAAAAGTTTTTGCAAATAAACGAAAAGTGCAAGTGCTCGAAAAATTAAAATGAATACATTTCTAGCGATAGAATGTGGTAGAAATGCATAAAATGAAGAAATAAAATTTAAACGGGCAAAAAGTTTTTGAAAATAAAAGCAAAAACGAAGTGTTCGAAAAATTAAAACGACTATATAAACGTTCCTATAACTCCGCAAAAGTGGTTAAAAAGTGAAAATAAAGTAAAAAGGAATAAAAGTTTTACGACCTAAAAGGAAAATCTAATTTAGTGAAAAATCAAAACCACTTTGAAAACGCTTTTTACGGGCTTATAGGAATGCATAAAAGCTCGAAAAATCCTAAGTCTAACAAATCTAAGTAAGAAATAACTAAGTATAATAGCATGAAAATTAATCTCATACACACACACACACACATTTTAAAAAACAAAAACAAAGTTAAAACAAAATAAAAGAAATAAGATTGCATAAGAGTGGGCACATAGATGAAGTCCAAAGTCATGAAATGGAAATAAAATTATATTTGCATTAATAATAAAAGTAGATTACAAAATGAAAATAAAAGAGAGAGAGGGGGGAGAAAATCCCATTACACGGCTTTGGAAATCATCTATCAACCGGCCCCTTAAGCAAAATGGATCCAAAAAGTGGAACCCTGAACTCATACAGAAGTGAGTAATCTATAGCAAAAAATTTCAAAGTACACGCCCTCAGACACGGGCGTGTCAGTGGGCGTGTCAACACTATGTACAACAGATTTCGGTGGTTTACAGCGATTTGACTTGGCGGCTGGAAACGTGGCGGTCACGCCCCAGGTCATGGGCGTGATGGTGGGCGTGTCAGCGAGGTTGAACTGGGCGTCGTTTGCGTACAAAGTTGTCGGCGGCGGTTTGTCGGGCCAGGTGGCGGAAGTCACGCCCCAGGTCACGGGGGTGACTCTGGGCGTGTCGGGTTTAGTCGACAAATGTCGAGCTGAAAATTCATCGAGCGGGAAATTCGTCGAATTGAAAATTCGTCGAGCAGGATGGAGTGGTCACTCCCCAGGTCACGGGCTTGACACTGGGCGTGTCGCAAAGGTTTCGACGATCGTTGAGCGGCATTCATTGTGCAGACAATCGTCGAGCGGAGTATCGTCGAGCGCGCAAATCGTGGAGCTTACTAAAGTGGTCACGCCCCAGATCAAGGGCGTGATGGGTGTTCGACGATCGTCGAGCGGAAATCGGCGAGCGCGATCATCATCGAGCGGAAATCGTCGAACGCTGGACACGGGTTATGTCACGGGCGTGTGACCTGGCGTGTCAAGCTATTTCTTGAAAAAAATTTCATTTTGCTGGATTTTGTCGTGTCACGCCCTTGACACGGGCGTGACCAGTAAGTACACGGGCGTGTACTTACTGTTTTTGTCATTTTTTTGTACTTTTTTCTGAAAAATAAAATAAGTAAATTAGCAAAATATTTACAATAAAAGGAGCATTTTATTAAACAAAAACAACTAAAAATAAAGGAAAAACACAGAACCGACTAAATTTATGTACATAAAAATATGAATATTTACAACTCATCACAAGATTTCCTGTTGGAATCGCCATTAGAGCACCTGCAAGAGAAAAACGACGATCAAGTGCAAAGGAACTGAAAGGGCGGGATGGAGGTCAAAGAAAACCTAGATATAAGGTTTTCCATAATATGAATCGACAAACTCTGTTCCACGAATAATATAATAATTCTTCGATCTGAGGTCGACGAAATAATTTGCAGTTAAATAATTCGTCGAGCTCAGTCTGAAGATTTGAAGACATTTCGTCGAGCTCCGTTCGACGAAAGTTTTTTGAAGTATATTTGTCGATCTCCGGTCGATGAACACAACTTCACTCATAGAGAGTTCATCAATCTCCGTTCGACAAATATCTCAAGAACTTTCCCCAGTTCGTCGAACTCCGTTCGAAGAACTTTGGCAAATTCGTCGAGTACAGACAGAAATTAAACTAAGGCTTTTTCATTGATCATTCCAAGCTGATTTATAATGAACAGGTGATTTCTTTCATCCAAGGGTTTGGTGAAAATATCAGCACTTTGTAAATCAGTGTAGATATAAACAAGTTTAATTTTATTTTTGTCTACACACTATATAATGAAATGATGCCTAATGTCTATACGCTTAGTCCTACTGTGATGGACTAGATTTTGTGTTATGGCTATAGCACTTGTGTTATTACATAAGAGATTTGAATTATTTAAGTTGAAGTTATAGTCTAGGAGTTGGTTTTCGATCCACAGCATCTGGGAACAGCAACTGCCAGCTGCTATATATTCTACTTTAGCAGTTGATGTGCACACAGATGACTGCTTCATACAAAACTAAGAGACTAATCTCATACCAAGGAACTGACAAGTTCCTGAGGTACTTTTTCTATCCACCCTGCATCCAGCAAAGTCAGCATCTGAGTATCCAGTTAACTCAAATTCTGAATCAGTAGGATACCATAGGCCTAGACTGGGATAACTCTTTATATATCACAAAATTCTTTTTAGAAAAATTAGGTGAGATTCTTTAGGGTTCACTTGGAACCTAACACAAAGGCATGTGGCAAACATGATATCAGGTCTGTTAGTTGTAAGATATAATAGGGACCCAACATTGCCCCTATATAACTTCTGGTCAACAGGTTTCCTATGTAGATCAGAATCTATTACAACATTAGTAGACATAGGTGTTTTCTTTGATGAGGCATCAGCCATCCTAAACTTCTTAAGAAGCTCTTTAGCATACTTAGCTTGGGAGATGAAGATGCCATCAGGTAGCTACTTCACTTGGAGACCAAGGAAGTAGGAGATCTCACCCATACTACTCATCTCAAACTTAGAATGCATGAGGTCAGAAAATCTCTTGCATAGTTTAGAGTTAGTAGATCCAAATATGATGTCATCCACATAGATTTGTACTAACAAGATTTTATCCTTATGGTGTCTAGTGAATAGTGTTTTATCTACTATGCCTCTAGTGAAATCATGCTCTATCAGAAAGCTAGCTAAAGTCTCATACCAAGCTCTTGGAGCTTGCTTTAGACCATAGAGGCCTTTATGCAGTCTAAATACATAAAAGGGATGAGTTGGAGAAACAAAACCTGGAGGTTGTTCAACATAAACCTCTTCTTTTAGTACTCCATTTAGAAAAACACTCTTTACATCCATCTCATATACCTTGAACTTCTTATAGGCAGTATAGGCAAGAAAGATTCTGATTGCCTCTAACCTTGCAACTAGTGCAAAGGTCTGATCATAGTCTATGCCTTCTTCTTGCCTATATCCTTGAGCAACAAGCCTAGCCTTGTTCCTCACAATTGCACCTTGGGCATCTAGTTTGTTTCTATATACCCATTTGGTTCCAATGACTGGGTAGTCTTTGGGTCTTGGAACCAAATCCCAAACTCCACATCTCTCAAACTGGTCGAGTTCCTCTTGCATGGAAATGATCCAGTGGGGATCTTGTTCAGCATTATGTATGGATTGAGGCTCAACTTGAGAGAGAATACAGGCATGCATTAAGTCTTGGTTGAGTTAATGCCTTATCTGTACACCTACTATTATGTCTCCAATCACTTGGGATCTAGGGTGATCCCTTAGTGTGACAAGATCAGTGGGTGGAGTTGGTTTAGCAATAGCATTTTGATTTAATTCCTCTTGTGAAATTAAGTTTGCTGTTGGATGAAGTTCAGTCACTTTAGTGCTTTCTTCTTCACTGTCTTCATCAACTTGTGGAGAAGAATGTGTTGGAGACTCTTGGGTGAGGTTTAGTACATCCAACTTCTCACACAAGTGAGGTACCTGCAAAGGATTACTGATAGAAATCTCTTTCTCCTTATAAGACATGTTAGTTTCATCAAAGGTAACATGTATAGATTCCTCAATTTTTAAGGTTAATTTATTGAACACCCAATAAGCTTTGCTTACTTGGGATTAACCTAGAAAGATTCCCTCTTTAGCCTTAGCTTCAATGTTTCTAATGTATTTCTTGTTATTATTATGTATATAGCATACACATTCAAATACTTTAAAATAGGTGATTTTAGGTTTCTTCCCTTTAAGTATTTCATAGGGAGTCCTATTCTTTAGTTTATGTATCAAACTTTTGTTCAGTACATAATTTGTTGTTCTTACAGCCTCTGCCCAAAAGGATAGGGCATGTAAGCATCTGCAAGTAATGTGTCTGCAGCTTCAATTAGGGTCCTATTTTTTCCTTTCAGCTACCCCATTTTGTTGGGGAGTTCTAGGAGCTGAGAAGCAGTGCCTGATACCTTCCTTCTCACAGAACTCATGCATAAGAAGAGACTCAAACTCTGTACCATGATCACTTCTAATCAATGCAACATAAGTAGAGTACTCAATCTCTATGGTCCTGAGAAAATCTGTAAGAACATTAAAGGTATCTGACTTAGATCTTAGAAAGAACATCCAAGTGAATCTTGAGAAGTCATCTATAATAACTAAAGTGTAGGATTTCCCTCCTAGACTTTGTACAGCAATGGGTCCAAAGAGATCCATGTGTAGCAAATACAAAATCCTAGGTGAATCACTTTTATTAATTGATTTAAAGGCAGATTTAGTTTTCTTACCTAGTTGACAAGCCCTGCAAAGGCCTTTCTTCTTGTAGGGACTAAAAGGTAAACCTCTCACAAGGTTGTCTTTAGATAGCCTAGCAATGTTTTTCAGGTTTACATGTCCTAGCATTTTATGCCATAATTCATTTTGATTGCAAACTAGATTAAGCAAACAAATATCTGAATTGGTAGAATAGAAATCAACTAAATAAATGTTTCCTTGTCTATTTCCAATTAAAAACTTTTGTTTTTCTTTATTAGAAATAATACAAGTTTTTGAATTGAAATGTACCTGATAACCTTCATCACATAATTGGCTTATTGAGATGAGGTTATGCTTGAGTCCTTTTACATAAGTCACCTTCTTGAATGTGACTGCTCCAATCCTTACTTATCTATAGCCTTCAGATTGGCCACACTTTGAGTCACCAAAGATAACCTTTGGTCCCAGCTTGGACTTGTAGTTGATTAGGTTGTCCTTGCTGCCAGTCATATGTTTGGAGCATCCACTGTCCAGGTACCATGTTTGATTAATCATTGGACAGCCCTTTTCCTGCAATAAAAACAGTTAGTTGTTCTTGACCCAGGTTACCTTGGGTCTTTTATATTGTTGACAAGAGAAGCTTGAAATCACAGAAAATTCTGGTTGTGATTTATATCCTAATGGATGATATATTCTGGGTGGAATTGTCCAATCAGCAAGTGGGTTAAATGGTTTTCATGATTCATTGGAGTTGGTGTTATAATTATAGTTTTTGTTTAAGTCTGACTGGGTTCGACGAATTGTTGTGAGTTCGTCGACCAGAGTTCGATGAAATGGGATGAGATCGTCGATCTCTGCTCAGAGAATGAACAAGTTCATTTTCTGTGCCCCAAGTTCGTCGATCTCTGCTCGACGAACCATACACAGTTCGTCGATCGCAGTAAGACGAATGATTATTATATAAGTTTGCGTTCAGCGTTCGTCGATTCAAGTTCGACGAACTGGCCACATTTCGTCGATCTAAGTTTGACAAAATCTGCTGAACTTTGTTTTTATTTTCGGTTCTTTGGTTTCTGTTATTTTGATCTTTTAATATGGGCATTTCTTCTGTAGTTTGTTTATGGTTTATTATTTCTTTGCCCTTAGCAAAAACAAATTTGATGGGGGTTGATAAAATATTCTTCTTAAGAATGGGGGCAAACTTGATGATGCACCCAAGCCCAGCTTGCCATTTAGTCTGGCATTAACTATGCTTGTAATGTCCATCAGCTTAAGGCTTCTCCCATTGAGAGATTCCTCAAGTTGTTTGGCCTCACATAGTTCAGTTTTTAAAGAGTCCATTTGTTTATTAGCTGATATTAGTTCTTCTTTTAACTTGATGTTTTCAGAGATGATGTTTTCCTGGTTTGATAATTTTTCCCTAAGTGCCTTGATTTCCTTTTCTGAATTTATTAAGTCATTGCACATTGTTTTAAACTCAATTTTAAAAGCATCAGAATTATAATCAAAGGATAAGAGTACCTGATCAGCTTCTGTTTCTGAAGCTTCTTCATTGTCAGACTCTTCTTCATCTGATTGACTCCTGGAGGCATCAATTGACATAAGGCATACTTCCTTGGCCCTTGCCTCTTCCTTATCTTCACTGGAGCTGGAGGATATGGATTCATCCTTAGTTTCACTCAAGGATTCAGCTACAAAGCCTTTCTCCTTCTTCTTGTATTTGCTGGAAGAAGACATGTTGCTTTGATGTCTCCTAGAGTCCTTCTCTCTTCTCTTTTCCTTCTTTTGATTTTCTGGACACTCTGAGATGAAGTGTCCAGGTTTCCTATAGCCAAAGCAAACCGCTTATTTAGTGGGGTTTTTGTCATATCTTGGCTTGTCATCCTGCCTGGATGACTTCCTTCTGAAATCCTTCCTTGCCATTTTATAGAATCTCTTGGCAAAGAGACTCATCAGCTCTTCATTCACAATTGAGGCTTCATTTTCTTCAACAGCTTTAAAAGCTATGTTGTGCTCCTTCCTTGCTGGTGGAGGTGTTCTCTGCTCAGCTGCTTCTCTGGATTTGATGAGCTCCTCATAAGATTTGAGCTTTCCTAAAAGAGATTCTGTGGAAATCTCATTTATGCTCCTGGCCTCCTTGATGGGCCATATTCTTGAATCCCATGAGCTTGGGAAGCACATGAGGATTTTGTCATTCACCTCAGTGAGGGTGATGTCCTTGTCCAATGTCTTTAGCTCATTGATGATTGAGCTCAGCCTATTGTACATATCTGCAACTGATTCAGTTTCCTCCTTCTTGAAATTCTCATATTATGATATGAGGTTGGATCTTCTATCCTTTCTTTCATCAGCAGATCCAGCCACCATTTGATTAATGGAATCCCAAATGGCCTTAGCTGATGTGCATTCAGCCACCTTCTGGAAGATGTCATCTGACATGGTTTGGGCCAGAATGTTCATGGTCTTGGCATCAGCAACCTTTGCTTTCATTTGGGCTTCAGTCCACTCAGGTGGTGGAACTGGATTTGTGCTTGAAGCTACTATGGATGTAGAGGCAGTGGCTTGAGGAGGACCTGTCAAGATGGAATTGTAGATATCCTCATCAATAGATTTCATATATAACTTAATTCTTGCCTTCCAGATGGCAAACCTATTTAGATTGCATACTGGAGGTCTGGTGCTTGCATAGTCCTTATTCTGTGCCATGCTGTGAATATAATTCTAACAGAAATAAATAAAAAGCAGATCTAACTCAGGATCTTTTGTTCGAGGGCTAGCTTGTACAACCAAAGGAACCTTGCTCTGATACTAATTGAAAGTAAGGGTTAGATCTGAAATACTCTAGAGGGGGTGAATAATGTATTTAGGGTTTATCAACTTTTTCTAACTAATTCAATCTAGTTCTAGTGCTGCAGGAATTAAATTAAAAACCCAAACATAGCAACCTAGTTATCACAGCCACATCAAGAATAAAAGAAAAAGAGTAACCCAAACAACACAAGAATTTTATAGTGGTTCCCCTAAACTTGGGTACATCCACACTTCTACCACCCTGGCAGGAATCCACTCAGGTTTTTGATCAGGTGACTGCCACCAATGAGCTTTTGATCAGGTGCTCAAAAACTAAACCTCAAGTCTTTTGATCAGGTGACTTGCAACTAGGAGTAACTATTAAAGGGAGTTAAGAACCCTTTATACAGTGAGGGTGAGAGAGTGATTTTGTCTTCTCTTTCTCAGATATAACTAAGAAGACTTTTGTGGATCCTGATTTATCAAAGAGCTCCCTCTGAGATATTGAATGGTTCAGGAAATTGAAGCCTTGCTATAGGGTGATAGGTCTTCAAGCTTTTGCTTTGACCAGATGAACTCCAGAAACTTCTTGACAGATTGAATATTTGTTGTCCTTTGAATGATTCTGGAATGAAGACAGAAGAAGACTCTTGATTTGAATGGTTTTTCTTCTTCTTCTTCAGATTGATGTTCTTTCTCTGGTCTAGGGCTAGGGCTTCTTGTCTCTTGACAGTGTTGTTGCCCTGTGAGCTCTGTAGTATGTGTATTCTCTGTGTGCCGTCGAGAGAGATGAAGATGCTTATTCACTGTATTTTCTGACTACTGCTCGAGAGCTTTTTTGGAAGAGAAAGAAAATCCCTTTTATATTTTTCATGTAAATTTCCTTTTGAAATTTGAATTCCTTTCTGCATTGAATTCTGACGGCCTGCAGAATATTTGCATTGATTGGTTTCCCCAACTGTCCCATGGAAAAAACGGCAAGCAATAATCCTGATGAAGATCGTAATCAATGCTTGCTTCTAACGTTAATATTCAGAGAATATTTATGCATTGATTACTCGGGAATTATTGCAATAGAAGAGAGACAAAGGGAGGGAAATTTCTAAGTCTAGAACTTTACAGAATTTGTTAAGCAGAATTCGTCGATCTGTGTCCAGAGTTCGTTGAGCAGAGAAGTCAAGTTCGTCGACCAGATAATCTTTGTTTGTCGAGCTGAGATCCAAGATCGTCGACTTTAGAACTAACAACTGCTTTCTCTAGACCCATCAATTCTGCGCATCAAGTTCGTCGAGCTGAGAATATAACTTCGTCGTCTGAATAACTGAACTCCATGTTTCTTGGACTTAAAAATGTTGAAGTAACATGTCCAGAAATCATCGACCTCAGAACTGGGTTCGTCGACCTGAGAACTAGTTCCGTCGAGCTGAGAACTTCTAACTGCTACTTGATAAATCTTGCCAAGACTGTGGTCTAAGTTCGTCGAGCTGAGAAGGTGAGTTCGTTGACTGGAGTGTGATTCTGGACTTCAAATACTTAGATGTTTCTGGAATAAGATGTTGAAGTAGAATACCCTGAGATCATCGACCTGAGAACTAAGTACGTCGACCTGAGCACTAAGTTCGTCGACTAGAGTTAAGTGTGAAGAATTCTGGACTTGGTGTTAAAGTATACTATGGAATTTGTCGACCTGAGATTCAAGTTCGTCGAGCTCAGCTCAGAGAATTGTCTCTGATTTCGTCGAGCTGAGCACGACTTTCGTCGACCTGAGTTCGACGAACGTCGAACTCATTTTCTGAGTTTGGAATTTCTCTAATTCTTGAGTCTTCAGCAGTCTATTGATGGTTGGTCCATGTAGTGTTTACTCTAAGGACATGGCCTAGACTCTAGGACACAATCATGACCCTGGCTATACATGTTGGGTCAGACATCCTAATTTAGTGCACCTAGCCCAAATCCAACTAGAGATCCAACAGGTGCCTTCTTTATAGAATGATCTAAATTTCTGTAGTTGATCAGCAATCACTTTTTGAGAGTCCTGAATAGCAGTGTGGACATTAGCCAAATCTGCTTCGAGTTGTTGATCAAACTCAGACTTTGCTTTAACCATGTTGGCAGTGAAAGTAGTGGCTTTATTCTGGAGTTCTGTGACAATAACATTATAGGATTCTGTCAGATTGTCATTCATTCTAATTTGGTTTTCCAGAACATAGCCTTGTTTAACTGCTATGTCATCTATTCGTGTCTTGGCCTCCTGCTGTTTCTTGGCCAAATAGACTACAGCATTATCTCTCATATGGAAGCAATCTGTCATCTCCTTTTTATGCAAATTCACTTCAAATCTGATAGATTTGATATCTTGGGCCAGCTGAATTTGCAATTCCTTATTGCTCTCATCAACATATTTTTCAAGTGCATGTCTTTGTTCATCCATCTTTACTTGCAGTTGCACCAGAAGTGAACTGAAGTCTACTGCTGGAGCTGGAGTTTGTGGAACAGCCTGAAAGGCTTTCTTATAGCTTGAGCTCCTTTTCCTGAGCTCCACAATTTTTCTCTTCTTAGCCCTGGAGGCTTCTTCATGTTCAGAAGAATAAGATGAACTTGCTATGTCCATAGTGTCTTTTGGACTTGAGGCAATGATGGGCATCTCTTGCTCAATTCTTGAGTGCTCCCCCTCAGTCCTTACTCCTATCAAATCAGGAAATAACTCTTCTAATGTTACTTCTTGGTTTATTTGAATTAGAGGAATAGCTTGCTCTTGCTCAGCAGATTGTCCTCCTTCAACTTCAAAAGGTTCTTCACTGGTAATGTCATCCTCAGGGACATTGTCTTGGTTATTTTTATCAATATCAGTCATATGCACATCTAGTGCTTCATTTTCAGTGTCTATAGCAGCATGATTTATGTCCTGGACTACCTCAAGTATTGATTAAGTTGCTTCTTCACTGTCCAATTCAGCTGTTTGGTCAATTGGCTTTTGTACATGAGCTTCCTTTGAAGGTGATGGCAGTGGTTGAGCTGGAACTAAAGAAAGCTCATTAGCTCCCCCTTGATGAGGCTCTTCATGGACTTGATCCAGTTGGATGTTGACTGCAGGAATCTGCTCCCCTTGCACCTGATTATCAGTCACAGTTTCTTGAGCAGGAGATTTGCTAGTCATTTCTGCTCCTTCTTCATCTGAGCTGAAAACAACCATTTCTTCTGAATCACTGGAAGATTCAGTGGTCTTAGAGGCTGTTTTCTTCTTTTTCTGAATCTTCTTTGATTGTTTCTGAGGGGTAGAAACATCTTTTGACAGTACCCTATCCCATCTGGACAGTATCCTTAAGTCCATTCTTCTCATGTGATTAATCTTAGAACTTGTAGATTGATTTATCACTTCTAATATATTCTCAGCTAGATATAGGCTCAGTATTCTGCCCAGATAAGTTTTTTGATTCCTTCTTTAATCTTGTCAAAAATAACAGTAGACCAGTTTGTTTTCACCTTGAATATCACTCTGGTCATTAGATTGAACATATAGGCTGAAATCCTATCATGTCCTCTGGATTTGCACAGAATAACTTTCCCTATAATTTCAGAAAGAAACTTACCCTGGGAATTCATTTCCTTTCTGTTCATGGATGATCCAATCTTGGTAGTGGGATCCAGTCCACACCATTGGAGAGCATCTTTTGTCATGGAGGATGTTATGTCATCCTCTTCCTTAATCTTGGGAAGCTGTAGTGTCTTCCATAAACTCTTCTAGATGAGTTTGGCCTTGGTTCCTTGAACGGATGATTTAATTTTCAGGCCCATCGAATCCATTGATACTACCGAGAAGAATTCAAGAACCTCCTTCTTCCATATCCGGGTAGGTTCTGAGACTAAGTAGACCAATCCACTTTTTGTGATTAGGGTAATCACGACTTTGATTGCTGGCGTGGCAGTCTCAAACGCATGACGAACCAATTCATAGCCCTAATTGATGTTCTCTTCCATCTTTGGCGCCATTAATCAATAGAAAAAGACCTTTATACCATATTGCTTAATCAACTCCTTGGTGAACTTAGATTGGGATATGGACAAGGCATCATCAGTCTGTCTAACTTGGAGTCCCAACAAGAATTTCAGCTCACTCATGCTGCTCATCTCAAACTTCCCATGAATAAATTCAGCAAACTTTCTATAAAGGTTTTTTCTGTTGATCTAAAGATAATGTCATCAACATATATCTGGACTAGGATGATCTTGCATTTTGATTCCCTTAGGAATAGAGTTTTGTCTATTTTCCCCCTTGAGAATTTGTTCTCAATGAGGAATATAGACAGAGTTTCATACCAAGCCCTAGGGGCTTGTTTCAAAGCATATAGTGCTTTCTTAAGCCTATACACATAATTAGGATAAAGAGGATCTACAAAACCTGAGGGTTGTTCAACATAAACTTCCTCTTTTAAGTCACCATTCAAAAATGCTGACTTTACATCCATCTAAAATACCTTGAACCCTTGTTATGCTACAAAGGCAAGGAACAGCCTTATTGCTTCCAACCTTGCCACTGGGGCAAATTTCTGGTCAAAATTTATTCCTTCTTCCTATCTGTATCCCTTTGCCACCAGTCTTGCTTTTTCTTAACTATAATGTCATTTTCATCTAGCTTGTTCTTGTAGATCCACTTAGTCCCTATGACATTGTGATTCTTTGGTTTAGGAACCAACTTCCAAACTTTGCATCTTCTGAATTGATTCAGCTCTTCCTGCATGCCATCAATCCAATTTGGGTCTTGTATGGCTTCTTCAAATTTCTTGGGTTCCATCTGGGACAGGAAACTTGAGCAAAGGACTGTGTTCATGTTCTTGCTCCTTGTCTGAACACCATGACTTGGATCACCAATAATTTGGTGTGCTGGATGATCCTTTAGATGTCTTATTGCTAGAATCAATCTATCTACACATTGATTTTCTCCAATCACCTCACCATGCTGTACTTCATTGTCCTCTTCATCAGCTTATGGGTCTTGTACTCCCCTGGACAACATCCATCATTTTCTTCATCCTGCCTTGCAGGTTGGTCTTCACTAATGGTTAGCTTGTCCATCTTTTCCTTCAAACCTGTAGAGCTAAAAGAAGTACTAGACAGCTCACAGTTGATTAGTTTAGTTTCATCAAAAACTACATGGACAGATTCTTCGACAACTTGAGTAGTCAAGTTGTAGACTCTGTATGCCCTACTGCTGTTGTTGTACCCAACAAATATCCCTTCTTAGGATTTGGCAGCAAACTTAGTTAAATAGTGCTTGTCATTATTAAGAACATAACACTTGCTACCAAAGATTCTAAAATAGGCTAAATTTGCTTTTCTGCCTTTCATAATCTCATAGGGTGTTTTCTTGTATCTTTTGGTGATGGAAGCCCTATTGAGAACATGACATGCAGTATTTACTGCCTCAGCCCAAAAATATTCTGGGAGATAAGTATCACTTAGTAGGGTTCTACCAGCCTCAATAAGAGTCCTATTCTTTCTTTTAGCAATACAATTTTGCTGGGGAGTTCTAGGTGAGGAGAACTCTTGATGAATCCCTAGTTCTTCACAAAATCTTGTCATGCATTCAGACTGAAATTCAGTCTCATGGTCACTTCTAATTTTGACCACTGAATTGTTAAGTTCATTCTGAATTTGCCTAACAAAATTGTGGAATACAATAGGGGTTTTAGATTTCTGCCTCAGGAAGAAAACCCATGTAAATATAGAATAATCATCCACAACCACAAGGGTATACACTTTCCTACCTAGACTATGAACTGGCATAGGACCAAATAGATCCATATGCAGGAGATACAAACACCTCACAGAATCTTTGATATCAAGACTGTGGAAGGAGATTTTGGTCTGTTTGCCTTTTTGACAAGCTGAACACACACCCTCCTGGATGCACTTGACCTGAGGACCATTCCTCACTAACTCCATATTATAGAGTTGGCCTATTGACTTGTAGTTTAGGTGAGCCAGCCTCTTATGCCATTTTACATAATAAGAAGCTTTCTTATCTACAACTAGATAAATAGGAGAGTTATTATTCTCACAAACAAAGTTGAGACAGTAAACATTTCCTTTTCTATAACCTGACAAGATGACCTCTTGATCACTTGTCCTTCCAATCTGACAGCCATTCCTAATAAATGAGGTGTCATAACCAAGATCACTCAGTTGGCATATTCTTATTAAGTTATGTTTCAAACCTTTCACATAAGCCACTTGGTTGATAGTGATAGAACCATTGGAAATGTTACCAATCCATTTGATGACCCCCTTTTCAGATCCACCAAAGATCACTTTGGGTCCATTCTCTATGGGAGTGTTCCTTCAGCATCCTTCTTATTCCATTCATGTGCCTGGAACATCCACTGTCCAAGTACCATATTGGGGTATGGCCACTTGGACTCACCTGCATCAAATAAAATTACTTAACCTTAGAACCCCAATAATTATTGGGTTCTAGGTTCAGGTTAGAGTAAAACTTGACATGCTTGCCTGCAGCCTTTCTGACAGGTAAGTTGGCATTCTTTCTAACAGTAGTGTTGTGCCAACAATCAATGGCATAATGACTCACTTTGCCACAACACCAGCACTCATATCTATTGTATCTGCTTTTGAGTACAGTCTTAACAGCATTGCTGTTAGCAGTCCTTAAAGTTGTAGGTACAGTGGTCCTTTTATAGAGTGCTGGGTCTGGTTCAACAAACATTGATGATTCATGAAGAACATGGGGTGTTTGTTCATGGGCAGCCCTATTAGCATTTGCACCCTTGTCATTCTGAACATCAAGCTTACAGTGACCATGTTTAATGTCATGGTCATACTTGTTAGTAGGCTGCATCACTTTCCTGAAATCAATAGGAGGTTTGAAGGCTAGTGGCTGAACTAGGGCTTTGTCTTTTCCTTTAGAATTAGCTGCCCTAGTTCTTCCCTTGAAGCCTAATCCTGTCTTACCCTTTTGGAGGATGAAGTCATCAATTAAGTGTAAGACTAATTTTGGCTTTGAGAATTTACCACAAGATCTTTCTCTCTCTTAAGTCTGACTTCTAGACTCTTGATTTGATCATTTTTGAATTTAATTGTACCCATCTGAATAAAAGTTATATTTTTTAGTTTAGCAACTTCATTCATCTTCAAATCTAGCATTTTTGCTGAATCTGATGCAGCCAATTTAATAGATGTAATTTCCTTAGCCTATTCCTTATTAAGAATTCTGCTTCTCTTAAGAGCTTGCAACAAATCACCATACTCATCAATTAGTTGATGAACATTCCCTTCAGATTCAGAACCATCCTCATCTCTTGATGCAGATGCTTCTGATTCTGATCCAGTGTAATAATTAGAAATGGAAGATAGGTTGTTTACCTTACTTGGACCAGGCTGATCCTGTCACTGATCTTCCTCAGTCAAAGCCATCAGCCATTTGCAATGATGATCTTCAACCCCATTTATTGAGTCCAGCAGTTGCAAGAATTCTGTCTCCTTTGAATCCTCTTCAGTAGTGAATAGTCCAATATATGCTTCAGCTTCAGCCTCAGCTTCAGAATCTGATGATGAGGAATCATTCCAGCTTTTCTGCTTCTTTGCAACAAAGGATCTCTCCTTCTTGCCCTTATTTTGTTGCTTCTTTATATCTTTAGATTCATTTATTTTATCATGACATTCAGCTATGACATGTCCTAGCCTGTTGAAACAATAACAAATAATTTTAGAAGAAGTTTGTTTACTGGGATTAGAGCCATACCTGTCATCCTTAGATGTTTTCTTCTTATTGTAATAGTCATCCTTGGAGAAGGATGAAGATGGATTTGTTCTCCATTTCTTCTTCTTCATGAACCTTTGAAACTGCCTTGTGAAGGCAGCAAAGTCTTCATTAGAGTTGTGACTGTCTGAAATGTTGATGTCAGTATTTTCTAATTCAACTTCAGCCATTCCCCTGGAAGGAGAAGGTGAATTTCTCATGCCCTTTTTTGTAGCTTCAGCCTTGAATGCAACTGACTTCTCTCTATATTCAGACTTATTGCTTTTCTCCTCCTCCTTTCTGGCAGTGAGCTGCATCTTATAGGATAACAGTTTTCCAAATAAGGTTGGTGGAGGTGTATTTGCAAGCCTGACCACTTCTCTGATGGCACATATTTTAGTATCACAGTACTTGGTTATTGATCTGAGAAACTTGTCATTTAATTTATAAGTGTTAAAGACTCTTCCATAGGTCATTAGCTCATTTACAATTCTAAAGAATTTCTTATAGCATTCAGCTATGCTATCTGTCTTAGCTTGTCTAAAGCTTTCATACTCTTGATTTAACATAGACTTCCTATCCTCTCTCACTTCTTCTGTTACCTCCATGTAGACAATCAAGGTGTCCCACTTCTCCTTGGAGGTTTTGCAATGGACCAGATTCTGGAATGTAGAGTCATCTATGACACTCACAATTATATTTTGTGCCCTCTTGTCTAAGGTTGTTAGAATGATCTCTTCCTTAGTCATTTCTGAATAACTTTTTTGGAGCCATGAGGTTAGCATCAAGAACTGATATGTTCATAGGAATAAATTGCCCTTCTAGCACTGTGATGTAAATTCTTGGATCAGATGCTTCCATGAACAATCTGACCCTTTCTTTCCATATGGCAAAATTTTCTTTCCAACAGATAGGAAGTTTCATAGGTCCAAATTCCTTCTAATTCTCACCTGAACTCATTCAATCTAACTGATAACTGCCTTATAGATCAACTCAGACTGTTAAGTCTAATCTTGAGCAACCTGGCTCTTATACTACTTGAAAGAATTGGATTCAAGATGTCCTAAACACCTAGAGGGGGGTGAATAGGTTCAATTCTTTTTATTCAGGCAGATAATGTAAATTACTTGTTAGACAGCCTTAGCAATATATATCATAGCACAGATTATAGCAAACACATGCAACACAGCATACACACAGATTTATAGTGGTTCCCCAAGTGATGGGTACATCCACATCCCCCTTCTCCTATCTAGCAATATACTAGATTCGGCCTAACTCCCTTCTTCCTTCTCTGATCCTTAGATCTTACAACTCAGCACCCAGAATGGTTCCTATAACTCAGATTTCACCAAGTCCTACAGCTCAGATCCTCTCAGAGAATCCTACCTCAGAGTGAGTCCACACTCCTACAACTCAGGAAATCAAGCCCTACCTCAGCCTCTTCAACAGGCCTACAACTCAGAGAAATTAATCCCCTACCTCGGGCACTCAGCCCTACATCAGCCTTTATAGATTTAAGCTTACAACTCAGAGAGATAACTCTCCTACACTCAGATCTATAAAAGATCCTAAAGAGAAAATTGATTATAAAAAGAATAAATCCTTCACCCAGGTAGAGAGAGAATGGGTTGAAGGTTTCTTGATCAGTTCTTGATAGATCTGATTGCTTTAGATTCACCCTATCTTAGCTTCTTCAAAGCTTTTTGAATTTGAACAAAGTAATGTTGATCTTCTTGTGAAGTTGGAGATGGTCTTCAATCCAGCTTCCTTATTCTATTCAGATGTGGCTCTGAATTCTTCTTGCAGACTTGTTCAGGATCTTCCCTTAGAAACTTGTTGATTTCTGGATGAAAACTTCTCTTCTTCTTAGTTGTTAGTTCTCTAATTTTTTAATGATACAACATGTATTTATATAGACTCCATCTGAGGTTACCGGATGATCAGGTTCCTAACGGCCTACTGACAGCTCTAATAGATGCAACAGCATTATTAGTTATGACAGCTGTCAAGTCTTCAGTCTTGACATCTGATACTTCATTGAACTTCAACTCAGCAGCAAAGTGTCGAGACAATACGTCAAATGTGTCGACACAAATAGATCATGTGTCGACACAATACTTGGTGATGTCGACACAGCTCACATAATGTCGACACAGCTCTTCTTTATCTTCTTGACAAAGTTTCTGTGGAATGTGTCGACATAAGTCCTTTGTGTCAACACAACATCTTCTAGTCTCGACAAAGTTGGTGTTGATAGAATTCTGGTGTGTTTCGGCACAAGTATTGTGTGTCGATACAGTTGTTGTCGACAGAATTCTGGAATGTGTCGACACAAGTCCTGTGTGTCGACATAATTGTTGTCGACTGATTTTCTGTGTGTCGACACAAGTCCTGTGTGTCGACACAATCTAGCTCCTGGTGTCGACACAGCTTTTCCCAAGTGTCGACACAATTCTTCTAAAGTGTCGACACTTGTACTTAGAAACTTTTTCTGCATTTCCTTAACCTGCACATTGAAACTAAACAACCCATCAAATACACATCGATGAATATCATTGAGTTAGGTGAGACTTCTCCAAATCTAGTACACATTTTACAATGTACCCAACAGTGCGAATTACCATAGCAGAGTTGATATATCAAGAGATTTCATTAAGAACAAAACACCATTTACATTCAGCTATGACATGTCCTGGCCTGTTGAAACAATAACAAATAATTTTAGAAGAAGTTTGTTTACTGGGATTAGAACCATACCTGTCATCCTTAGATGTTTTCTTCTTCTTGTAATAGTCATCCTTGGAGAAGGATGAAGATGGCTTTGTTCTCCATTTCTTCTTCTTTATGAACCTTTGAAACTGCCTTGTGAAGGCAGCAAAGTCTTCATTAGAGTTGTGACTGTCTGAAATGTTGATGTCAGTATTTTCTAATTCAACTTCAGCCATTCCCCTGGAAGGAGAAGGTGAATTTCTCATGCCCTTTTTTGTAGCTTCAGCCTTGAATGCAACTGACTTCTCTCTATATTCAGACTTATTGCTTTTCTCCTCCTCCTTTCTGGCAGTGAGCTGCATCTTATAGGATAACAGTTTTCCAAATAAGGTTGGTGGAGGTGTATTTGCAAGCCTGGCCACTTCTCTGATGGCACATATTTTAGTATCACAGTACTTGGTTATTGATCTGAGAAACTTGTCATTTAATTTATAAGTGTTAAAGACTCTTCCATAGGTCATTAGCTCATTTACAATTCTAAAGAATTTCTTATAGCATTCAGCTATGTTATCTGTCTTAGCTTGTCTAAAGCCTTCATACTCTTGATTTAACATAGACTTCCTATCCTCTCTCACTTCTTCTATTACCTCCATGTAGACAATCAAGGTGTCCCACTTCTCCTTGGAGGTTTTGCAATGGACCAGATTCTGGAATGTAGAGTCATCTATGGCACTCACAATTATGTTTTGTGCCCTCTTGTCTAAGGTTGTTAGAATGATCTCTTCCTTAGTCATTTCTGAATAACTTTTTTGGAGCCTTGAGGTTAGCATCAAGAACTGATATGTTCATAGGAATAAATTGCCCTTCTAGCATTGTGATGTAAATTCTTGGATCAGATGCTTCCATAAATTGCCTTTTCTTTCCATATGGCAAAATTTTCTTTCCAACAGATAGGAAGTTTCATAGGTCCAAATTCCTTCTAATTCTCACCTGAACTCATTCAATCTAACTGATAACTGCCTTATAGATCAACTCAGACTGTTAAGTCTAATCTTGAGCAACCTGGCTCTGATACTACTTGAAAGAATTGGATTCAAGATGTCCTAAACACCTAGAGGGGGGTGAATAGGTTCAATTCTTTTTTATTCAGGCAGATAATGTAAATTACTTGTTAGACAGCCTTAGCAATATATATCATAGCACAGATTATAGCAAACACAGGCAACACAGCATACACACAGATTTATAGTGGTTCCCCAAGTGATGGGTACATCCACATCCCCCTTCTCCTATCTAGCAGTATACTAGATTCGGCCTAACTCCCTTCTTCCTTCTCTGATCCTTAGATCTTACAACTCAGCACCCAGAATGGTTCCTATAACTCAGATTTCACCAAGTCCTACAGCTCAGATCCTCTCAGAGAATCCTACCTCAGAGTGAGTCCACACTCCTACAACTCAGGAAATCAAGCCCTACCTCAGCCTCTTCAACAGGCCTACAACTCAGAGAAATTAATCCCCTACCTCGGGCACTCAGCCCTACATCAGCCTTTATAGATTTAAGCTTACAACTCAGAGAGATAACTCTCCTACACTCAGATCTATAAAAGATCCTAAAGAGAAAATTGATTATAAAAAGAATAAATCCTTCACCCAGGTAGAGAGAGAATGGGTTGAAGGTTTCTTGATCAGTTCTTGATAGATCTGATTGCTTTAGATTCACCCTATCTTAGCTTCTTCAAAGCTTTTTGAATTTGAACAAAGTAATGTTGATCTTCTTGTGAAGTTGGAGATGATCTTCAATCCAGCTTCCTTATTCTATTCAGATGTGGCTCTGAATTCTTCTTGTAGACTTGTTCAGGATCTTCCCTTAGAAACTTGTTGATTTCTGGATGAAAACTTCTCTTCTTCTTAGTTGTTAGTTCTCTAATTTTTTAATGATACAACATGTATTTATATAGACTCCATCTAAGGTTACCGGATGATCAGGTTCCTAACGGCCTACTGACAGCTCTAACAGATGCAACAACATTATTAGTTATGAAAGTTGTCAAGTCTTCAGTCTTGACATCTGATACTTCATTGAACTTCAACTCAGCAGCAAAGTGTCGAGACAATACGTCAAATGTGTCGACACAAATAGATCATGTGTCGACACAATACTTGGTGATGTCGACACAGCTCACATAATGTCGACACAGCTCTTCTTTAACTTCTTGACAAAGTTTCTGTGGAATGTGTCGACATAAGTCCTTTGTGTCAACACAACATCTTCTAGTCTCGACAAAGTTGGTGTTGACAGAATTCTGGTGTGTGTCGGCACAAGTATTGTGTGTCGATACAGTTGTTGTCGATAGAATTCTGGAATGTGTCGACACAAGTCCTGTGTGTCGACATAAATGTTGTCGACTGATTTTCTTTGTGTCGACACAAGTCCTGTGTGTCGACACAATCTAGCTCCTGGTGTCGACACAACTTTTCCCAAGTGTCGACACAATTCTTCTAAAGTGTAGACACTTGTACTTAGAAACTTTTTCTGCATTTCCTTAACCTGCACATTGAAACTAAACAACCCATCAAATACACATTGATGAATATCATTGAGTTAGGTGAGACTTCTCCAAATCTAGTACACATTTTACAATGTACCCAACAATGCGAATTACCATAGCAGAGTTGATATATCAAGAGATTTCATTAAGAACAAAACACCATTTACATGTCTCAAGGATAAAAACGCTTCAAGTCATCACCGCTCTAGGTGAGACTTAGGGTCTCGCCTCCACATTTCAGAGTCGATACCCTCCTGACCTCAATGCCTCTTTTATAATGAATGGACCTTCCCAGCTGGGGTTGAGCTTCCCCACGGTTGCCGACCTTCCCGCTGCATCCACTTTCTTTAGCTCCAAGTCCCCTTCCGCAAACTATTTGACTCTAATGTGCTTGTCAAAGTACTTGGCCATCCTCCTCTTCACCTCTTCTTGTCGGATGGCGGAAAGGTCATGCAGCACCTCCACCATATCCAGGGAGAGTCGTAGCTCTTCCTCATTCTCAGCTTGCCATTCTTCCCTGCCTTCTCCTACTGCGACAACTCAAGTCATTTGAACTTCAAACTCCACGGGGAGTACTGCCTCGCACCCATGGGAGTGCTTGAAAGGAGTCTCCCCTGTTGCTGTGTTGGGGGTGGTCCTCAGGGCCAAGAGAACCGCGAGAAGCTGCTCCACCCAGCTCCCCTTTAGATTTTTCTACTTTCTTCTTTAAGAGGTTGAAAATGATCTTATTGGCGGCCTTTACCTACCTGTTACTCCAGGGGTGGTGGACCAAGGCGAACCTGAGTCGATCCCAAGCTGTTTGCAGAAACTAGTGAACTTCGCGCTGGCGAACTGGGGCTCGTTGTTTGTTACAATGTCCTGGGGAAGCCCATGGCGGCAGATGATCTCTCCCCAAACAAAGTTTCTGATAACCTGGGAGGTCACCTTGGCCAGCGCATTCACCTCCAACCACTTAGAGAAATAACCGATCATCCCCAGCAGGAACCGCCTTTGCCCACTGTCCTGGGGGAACGGTCCAACCAAGTCCATTCCCCAAATGGCAAAGGGCCATGGGGGTTGTGATACTCTTGAGTCGCTGAGCCGGCTGTAGCTGGAGGGGGGCAAACAACTGACATTTGTGGCATCTTCTCGTGAACTCTGTCGCGTCGCGGCCCAGTGTGGGCCAGAAATACCCTTGCCTGACGATCCTTCCTTCCAGGGTCTGACTCCCGGAGTGCCTCCCACATTCCCCGAAGTGGACTTCCTCCAGGATACTTTGTACCTCCCCCTCAGCCACGTAACGAGCCAACATCCCCGAGAGAGTCTTCTTGTACAACTACCCGTCCCGGAGGAGGTAGTATACTGATTTGTACCTGAGCTTCTTCTTGCCCACCCCCTCCGGATATTCTCCGGTGGAGAGGAAGGTTGTGACCGGGTCCATCCATAAGGGCCACTGATCTATCTCCATGAGCTATCCCTCTTTGATGGAAGGGCAGAATAGGTCGGTGATAGCCCCCCCCCCCCCCACCCGGGGACCATGCTTCGCTAGTTGGTCGACCTGCTCGTTCTCCTCCCGGGGCACGTGTCAGATAGAAAAAGTTTCGAAGTGCTGATGACCCCCTTCACTTTGGCTACGTACAACAGTATGGTAGGCTCTCTTGCCTCAAACTCCCCGTTGATCTGGAAAGCTACCACCATGGAGTCGATAAGGACCACCACATCTAGCACCCCCAGCTCCATGTCCAGGCGCAGCCCTGCTATCACGGACTCATACTCGGCCTGATTGTTTGTGATGGGGAAGTGCACCACCACTGTTTGCTCGATTCTAGTTCCTTGGAGACTCTCCAAGATCACCCCCACCCCCAATGAATGCCTCCCCGAGGCGCCATCTACCTTTACCTTCCATGGGGTCGGTCGAGTGAGCTCTTCCTCTGCCACCTCAATCATATAATCGGTCAAAAAGTCGGTCATCGCTTGAGACTTGATCGAGAGGCGGGGGACGATGGAGATGTCGAACTCGCTCAACTCCACCGACCACTTGGCCAGCCTGCCGGAATTCTCCACCCCCTCAAAGATGTTGCGGAGGGGATGGTCAGTCACCACTCGGATGGAGTGTACCTGGAAATAGGGCTGCAGCCTTCGGGCCGAGATGACTAGAGCGAAGGCCAGTTTCTCCAAAATTGGATACCGGAGCTCGGCCTTCCTCAAGACCCGGCTCACATAGTATATGGGGAGCAGCTTCTTCCCCTCTTCACGAACTAGGACGGAGCTTAAGGCCTCCGCCCCAACCCCGAGATATAAAAATAGGCCCTCCCCCTCCTTTGGCCCTTAGAGCAACGGAGCCTGCGTCAACTGCATCTTGAGGGCCTGGAATGCCTCCTCGCACTCCTTGGTCCACTCGAATTTTTGCCCCCCCCCTGCTTAGTGTTTTGAAGAAGGGGGAGCACTTCTCCCCAGCCCGGGAGAGGAACCTACTTAACCCTGTCAGCATCCCTGTCAGTCATTGCACCTCCTAAGTATTCCGCAGCGACCCTAGCTCCACGATAGCCTTGACCTTATCGGGATTTGGTTCGACCCTCGTGGGAGTGAGGAGGTGCCCCAAGAACTTCCCCCTGCTAGCCCCGAAGACACACTTCAGGGGGTTCAGCCGCATTTTGTATTTGCACAGGGTGGCAAAGGTCTCCTCTAGATCCTGGAGGTGAGAGTCCACATCCTGACTCTTGATCATGAGATCATCTACGTACACCTCCAGGTTCCTCCCCTTCTGTTCTTTGAAGACCCTATCCATCATCTTTTGATAGGTCGCCCCTGAGTTCTTCAGCCCAAAGGGCATCATTTTATAGCAGTAGCACCCATCTCCCGTGATGAACAAGACGTCCTTCACATCCGGGGGGTGCATCGTGATTTGATGATAACCTGAAAATGCATCTAGAAAACTCATTATAGAAAAACCAACGGCTGAGTCAACCAGCGCGTCGATTCGAGGCAAGGGATAACAGTCCTTAGGACAAGATTTATTAAGCAAAGAGAAGTCGATACATATACGCCACCGGCCGTCTCCCTTTTTAACCATGACTACGTTGGAGACCCAGCCGGGATATTGGATCTCGGACACGAAGCCGGCTCGAGTAGCTTTGCCACCTCCTCTCTGATGGGCTCGGCCAGCTTGTCTGCGGTGGACCTCTTATTTTATTAGACGGGGCATGTTCTCGGGTCCAAGTTGAGGCAGTGGCAAGCCACATCCACGTTAACCCCTGGCATCTCCACGGTGCTCCATGTGAATATGTCCATGTTCTTCAGGATACATGTCAGCATCCTGCCTTGATCCTACGGGGTCAGCCCTCCGCTGACGCAGACCCTCTCCACCCTACCTTCACGGGTGAGGACCTCCAGCTCCACCACCTCTTCTACAGGCTCCAACCTGGACTGCTCCCCCCATTCTCCAACATCCCTCTCCCCTGTGATGAGGACCTCTGCCTTCACCTCTTCCTCTATGGCCATTGCCTCGGCCGACTCCACCTAATCTCCTCCTGCCACCCTAATCTCGGTGCAACTCTCCACCTCCATCTCCTCCCTGCCAGCTTCCTGCTCTGCCTCCTCCATCTTTCGCTCCATCTCCTCGGCCCCCTCTTACCAAGAGATGGAGTTCAGGGCGGTGACATAGCACTCCCGCGCTACCTTGGGGTACCCCCTGACCCGGACCTGCATCCCCTCGGCATTAAACTTCAAGCACTTGTGAAACGATGAGCGGACACAGCGAAAGGCACTGATGAGGGGCCTCCCAAAGATGGCATTGTAGCTATTGGGGTCATCAACGATGACGAACCTGCAGTTCCTGGACTTCCATCTCAGGGTGACATGGAGCCCCACTCCTCCTTCTACCTCCTTCCTCTCCACCAAAAATCCAAAAAAGGTCCATCCGAGGCCAACACCCTCTTCGCCTCCACCTTCATCGCGTCAAACACCTTTTTAAAGACGACGTTGATGGAGCTTCAGTTGTCAACAAGGATCCGGGAGACGGTAAAATTTTCTATGGCTGACTGGATGACCAGCGCATCGCAAAATGGATCCTCATGATCTGGCATATTGCTGCTGGAGAAGGTGATCCTATCTTCTGGGGGTGGAGTTTAGGATGTGGAGCCAATGCTCCGGCGATACATGGTATGGAGGCTCGCCCTCCGGGAGGCCTCTACCCCCACCCCCCACCCCATGGATCACTCTGATCCCTCCTCAGGTCCCAACATCCACCCAGTCTTCACAACGGTCCTCCTCCACCCGAGACAGGACCTCCTCGATCTTCACATCCTGACGCCCCTACTGCTACTGATGCTCCCTATTTCCCCTCATTTCGAGGAACTCCGGGCATGTGACTGTGGCGTGCCCTTCCTCCTGATGGAAGTCGTAGTAGGGCAACTCCACCCTAACTTCTCTCCTCCTCCTCCTTGCTACTCTCCTCCTCTCCCCTATCGCTATGACCATAGCCTGTTCTTGATTGGGGAGTCGAGTCATGTGCTCCCGCCTCCAACCCGTGGGGGAATTGATCTTGCCCCACTTGATGGCGATCCCTTCCTTGGTACCCTCTCTGTGTCCCCTGCCCTTGCCATTCGGGTATCCAGCCCAGCCGACGGTTGGGCTCCTGATGCCCCCACCTGGGTTGCTACTGCCCCTAGAGCTGCCTCTGCTCCCTCTATCGGGGCTCGGCTCTCCTCTCCTCCTGCCCTCTTCCGCCTCTTGGATCCTTCTCTTCCTCTGTGGCCCACCTGGCCAGCTTCTGGGCAAACTCCGAATTTGATGCCTCCCCGTCAACTTCTCTCGCCGCCCTCTCCATCAGCTCCTCGTAGGAGAGGGGGCACTCTCTTCAGCTCCATCCTGAAGAATCCCTGCTGCAACCCCAGGGTGAAGGCCATCATCAGGCTATGGCCTGGCATCTCCTGGACCTAGGTGACCTCCTCCTGGAACAGGTCCACATAGCTTCCTAGCGTCTCATTCACCCCCTGCTAGGGACTCTGACTCCTTCTTCCTCCTCTTCGAGTTAGTGAACCTCGGCATGAACCCACGGCATAGGTCCTCGAAGCAGTATATGGAGCTGGCTGGCAGCTGGTGAAACCACTCCCTCACCTTCTCTTTGAGGGTGATGGCAAAGAGTCGGTACTTAAACCAAACCGACATCTTTCGGATCGAGACCACGTCCTCAAACCACTGGACATGTTGGACCGGGTCTCCCTTCCCGGTGTAGTAGGACATCTTAGGTTCCCTGAACCCCTCTGGAACTGGAGCAGAAGAGACCAACTCGCTGAAGGGTCTGCCTCCCCCTACTGGGCGAGCTGGCGTGTCTCGCAGGCTCAGCTCACCGATCTGGCCTCCACCTGCTGAGTCGGGGAAGAGCACGCGCTCGGGGAGCTCGCACCCCTGGACCTCCTCGGTAACTTCGTTCCCAGATCGCCTGTCGGGGGCATCCTAACACAGAGAGGGGGCGGCTGTAATCTAGATGGCTGGAGTCGAGCACTTGGCCCGCGTGCCGAGTGCGAACTTGACGAGGCCCAGAACCTCGTTCATGAAATCTTCAAACATCCCCACCGTGGCCAGAGGTGAGGGCGGTGAGTCTGGCCTGTCAAATCCTTGCCCTCCTGTCATCGAGCTCGCTGAAGGTTTTCTGTGCTGACCATGCTCCACACTCACCGCACCAAAATGTTGAAACCAAAAATCGGTCTCCTGTGGAGTTCACCCTTGGGGAAGGGGTGATCGTGCACCTACTTCGCTCCTGTAAGCAAAATAACAAGGGAAACAAGGAAAAACTGACCCAAGGGCTCGGCGGGGAGGGCCCACCACACACTCAGAAGATCTTATAGTGCTTCCCCTCCTTAGCCAAAGGCCGAGCTAAGGTATCCTCAGAAAGCGCTTGAGAGACGAAGCAAGAGAGTACAGGAAGCATGCTTTCTGAGGTACCCCATGGGTCCTATTTATAAATTTCTGGAAACGGCCTGCAAATAGCCAACTACCGCTGTCTTGAACGGCTATGTGTAGTCCAGGTTGGCCCGCCAATAGTATAACTCCGCTGTTCTGAAAGGATATGGGCAGGACAGCGGGGGAAAAATAGTAAAAAGTACCTCATAAACCTGGTCGAGCTCGGCCACCCCTGAAGATCCTGCTCGCCAGCTGACTGTCGAGCTCCATATGGCGACTGCGAGTTGGCTACTGTGCTCTCCCTTTGATTTTCCTTCATTAGTCAGGCTCAGCGCGACGAAGCCTGGGCTTAGCTCGGCGAGTGCCGAGCTCGGGGGCGACAAATGCTGAGCTCGGGTTCGGCTTTTCCCTGCCGAGCTCGCTTACTGCCTTCAGATTCCTCTGCTGAGGTCGCCTGCTGCTTGGACGATCTGAACCGGCCGGTCTTGTTCCTGGCCACCTCACTCGCCGGATACGGGGTTGTACAGTTTATAAGCCAAGTAAGAGGGAAGAAAAGAAATAAAATAGCATAGAAAATTAAAAATAAGAAAATAAAGGATAACCAAGGGGTGTCTCCCAAAAGTGCTTTTCTTTTTCCCGTCTTTAAGCTAGACGGTTTGGGTTAGGAGAATAAAAAATAAAAATTGAAGTGAACGGGCAACTCCCTTAATTCATAATTTGACGAAGATGCCAAAGTTGCTCGCCCGACGTCTCCTCCGCTTTCTTCTTTATTTTTCTTTTTTGAACAGTTGACTTGAAAATGTAAATTCAAATCACCTATCCATACCTGAGGTGATTTGAATTTTTGTAGGGGAGAGGCAAATGGATCGTGGAAGACGTTTAATTGTAATGGCACCTCTTCTACAAAAAAATCATTAGTATAAGGAAAATCAAAAGTAAGCGTTTCAGAAAAAATTTCGCAATGAGGAGGCTCTTGCAAAACTATTTGTATAAGCTCGGGTTGTTTATTTTATAAATTAAAATCATTATCAGAAAATTCATTTATAAAATTATGAGACATAAAATTTTCATGAATTTGGATTCCTAAATATTTATAAGTAGTGCTTGTAAATTCATGATGAGAAGGAAAAGCGGGAGAAATAGGAGAAGAAATATGTTCTTCTTCTATTTCACCTGGTGTGCCCACAATTTTTATAAATTCTTGATATAATAATTTTTTTACTTCTTCAGAATAAACAACTAAGGGGGCACATGAAAATTCATGTTTCTTCGTAGGTCAAATATTCGAAGAAGGGGAAAAATTATTATAATAAGAAAATTTTCATTTAAATTTTCGGGAGGAGAAAGAATTTGAATTTGAAATGATTCCCCAAAATTAAAAGAACTATTAGAAAAAAAGATTAATTTCTTCTAAATTTTGGGGAGGAGGATCAACCTGAAATTGTGTAAAGTCCCCAAAATTAGAATAATAAGATTGCGGTGCGATAAAAGAAGAACAAAAATTCGGATCTAAATAATAATTCTCATTGTTCGGGAATTCTTCCGGTTGATTTTGCGAACAAGGAAAACCAACATTCGAGATAGAAGAAAACTTATTTACATCAAAATAACTATTCTCGTTAAAACATGAAAAGTATTTTCATGAAAATTATAAAGATTGGAAAAATTATTTTCGTGAAGATAAGAATTACCATTAAAATGAGAAAAATTATTTTCATAATTATTATAAATATTATTTTCATATGAAAAATTATGATAGTAATTATGAAAATTATATTCCTCATTTCATTGTGCAGCACCACAATAATAACATGAAATCCTTCGCTTTCTTGCGGCTTCCAAAAGAAGTACTTTTTTTTGAAGCTCGGCAACCTTAGCGACCAATTCCGATAACATTATTAAGAAAAATAAATAACCTTTACTTAATATAAGTGAATTTAAAAAAAATGTAAAAAGTGAAATGGGATAGAGAGATTGGTGATAAAATTAATAACATTTGCGCTTTCCAAATATCAACAAAATTAGTTCCCCGACAACGGCGCCAAAAACTTGATGGGTAAAAATTAGGATTAGTAATATCCCGAAATTCTACGAACTATAGGCAAGAGCACATATCGCTCATAGTATATGATATTTTAAGAATATCAAGTGTCGTATTCTTCCGGGTCTGTTGAGTACTCCTACTCACGCAAATTAATATTATTTTATTGGTAAAAAAGAGTGAATTTAAACAATAGCTAGAAAATAAATTAAAAGATAACACTTAATCTAGACTCACTTTAAAATAAACCTTTCATAAAATCAAACTTCTAAATTACCTACTTCGACCGTGGAGGTTCCTAAATTACAAAAGCGCCTCTCTCAAGAATACGCTCTCGACTAAACTTAGGTTGATCGATTAAGACCTCTCGGCCATTTGAAACCCCTAAGCATGTCTTATGTAGTGAATCCCACTAATGGATTTGACTCCAATACGGAAGATCCATGTCATCATCTCTTGAGGAGTGCATGCGACTCCTTCTACCTTTGAGTGTTCTACCCGTATCCACAACCTCTCGGTAAATCTAGGATACAGAACTATGGTCGAAAATAATTAAATCTAAGATAGATCGAAGTGAAGAAATTAGTAGAGTTTGACAAAAAAATTATTTTATTCTAAAGGTTGTCATGATCAAGTGCTAATGAAATTAGCTACTTGACATGAAAAGGGAAATACATTGAAGGATAAGTAAAGACATGATTGAAATTAAATAGTTCTGAAATTGAAAGCTAACAAAGAGTGAAACTACACTATATAATTGAAAAATACATAAATGAAATGCATGAAAATAATAAAATAAGCTACTAAAACTACTCCTAGATGACTCCCTAGATGCCTCATGCTTCTGGCTTTGTTTGGAATTTATAGAAAAATTTCTGGAAGGTCACGCCCCTAGGTCATGCCCGTGACCTAGGGCGTGCAAGGCTCAGAACAGTCATCTTAAAAGCCCGGGAACGTTGGGAGAAAACCGCCAAAATTCGTCATTTTGCAGGTCACGCCCCTAGGTCATGGCCGTAACCTAGGGCTTGTCAAGTCTGTTACTAGAAACGGCAGGAAGGAGAAATGACGAGATTTAAACTCTAGATGTTGTAGAAAGTTATGCCCCTAGGTCATACCCGTGACCTAGGGCGTGTAAGCCGAAACATTGTTGGATCTGAAACTGGCGACATTAAGCGCGGCATGCCTGCAAGTCACGCCTGAAAGCCACGTTCGTGACCTGTAGATCACGCCCGTGACTTGGGCTTGTAGCTTTAATCTGATGTGGCAATGATTTCTGGAGCTCCTGGAGGGTCACACCTACTTGTCACGCCCAAGACCTGAAGGTCACGCCCGTGATCGGGGCGTGTTCTTGAGATTTTTCCAGCTCTTCACCGTTTCTTCTCCTAATCAGTTCTATCAGCTCTAAATTGCTATTAGCAGCACAAATTGACCTAAAATAAGAAAACAAAGCATTTTAATAATAATATTAAAATAAACTAAATAAAATATTATAATTTATTAGATAAAATCTATATATAAATAACTATAAATAATGACAGATAAAATACCCTCACACTTACGCTTTTGCTATTCTAGAGTAAAATTATGAGAAGAACTTATAAGAAATTAATATAATTTTTTAATCAAACTAAAAATTTGTCAAATCAAAAGAAAGTTAAAAAAAAAGTTTAGGGATTCAAATATTTAGTCCTAAAATAGGAAATTAAAATGTTAAGAGCTAAGATATTTAGCAAAGTTTTTTCTAATAAATTAATTAGAACTCAAAATTAAGTATTTAGCAAACAAAGTTAGACTAAAAATTGTTAACACTTTTTTCTCTAAAAAGAAACTTAAAGGAAAATTCAAACTACTACTTTTGCTCTCTTAGAATTTTAATTTAATTCTAAAGCAATTATATTGGATATTGGGCTTTGGGAAGAAGAAAATTGAAGAAATCTTAAATTGGGGGTGATGAATTTTATCCTCTCGCCCCACACAATTTTTTTCTTTTTGATATTTGCATATGTTTACCAAGAAAATGATGAATTTTATTCTCTCATTTCCCATGACATATGAACAAATATTTTTTCCTATTCAAATAAAAACAAAGTTGCTTAGGAATAATGAATTTTATTCTCTTACTCTTTTTTTTTATTTATAAGCATCGCATATGTGTACCAAGGAATATTTGATTACCATGACATATGATCTAACCAAAAAAGGAAAAAATTACATATGTGTATCAGGAAATAATGAATTTTATCCTCTTATCCCTATGACATATGATCTAACAAGAAAAATTAAAACAGAGGAAAGGCTAGCGAAAATTTACATTAAATTAAAATAGTTAGAGAGCAAGTAAAGTAAATTAAAATTTCCTAAGAATCTTAAAGCTTAAGTGAATATAATTAAAATCTAAAGATTGTTAAACTAAGCACTATAAAATTGAAACTAATTAGAATTCGAGAGAAAAAGACTAAATAAATTTCTCTAAACAAATTTACTTCATAAATTTATTTCTTAAAATCAAATCACCTAAAAATTAAATTTAACTAACTATGATGAAATAAAAGATTAGAAAATCAAAAATTATATAAATTATTATAAATAAACTCAAAATAAATTTCTAAAAATCACAAAAAGATTAAGTAGGGGTTTATCATATTTTTCATATTTTCTTTTAAAATAAAATCCTAATTTTTTGTTATTCTTGAACTTCTCGAGGGCTTCCCAGTGATGGGTTCGCAAGGTACTAGGCGGTTTTGTGGGATGAAAGCCCAACACGGCCCTTTCCAAGAAATTAATTTTTGATTTTCTATTTTTTTTGATAATAAAAAGAAAAAATTTTATTTTTTTAAAGATTTTTTCCATTTTTTTGGATTTTTAAATAAAAATAATAAATGAGAATCCACCCTCATACTTAAAAGTAAACATTGTCCACAATGTTTATAAGCCAAGTAAGAGGAGAGAAAAGAAATAAAATAGCATAGAAAATTAAAAACAAGAAAATAAATGATAACCAAGGGGTGTCTCCCAAGAGCACTTTTCTTTTTCCCGACTTTAAGCTAGACGGTTTGGGTTAGAAGAATGAAAAATAAAAATTGAAGTGAACGGGCAACTCCCTTAATTCACGCTTTGGCGAAGATGCCAAAGTTGCTCGCCTGACATCTCCTCTGGTTTCTTTCTTGATTTTTCTTTTTTGAACAGTTGACTTGAAAATGTAAATTCAAATCACCTATCCATACCTGAGGTGATTTGAATTTTTGTAGAGGAGCGGCAAATGGATCGTGGAAGACGTTTAATTGCAACGGCTCCTCTTCTACATAAAAATCGTTAGTATAAGGAAAATCAAAAGTAAGCATTTCAGAAAAAATTTCGCAACGAGGAGGCTCTTGCAAAATTATTTGTATAAGCTCGGGTTGTTTATTTTCTAAATTAAAATCATTATCAGAAAATTCATTTATAAAATTCTGAGGCACAAAATTTTCATGAATTTGGATTCCTAAATATTTAAAAGTGGTGCTTGTAAATTCATGATGAGAAGGAAAAGCGGGAGAAATAGGAGAAGAAATATGTTCTTCTTCTATTTAACCCGGTGTGCCCATAATTTTTATAAATTCTTGATATAATAATTTTTCTTCTTCTTCAGAATAAACAACTAAGGGGGTACATGAAAATTCATGTTCCTTCATAGGTGAGATATTCGAAGAAGGGGAAAAATTATTAAAACAAGAAAATTTTCATATAAATTTTGGGGAGGAGAAAGAATTTGAATTTGCGATGATTCCCCAAAATTAAAAGAACTATTAGAAAAAAGATTAATTTCTTCTAAATTTTGGGGAGGTGGATCAACCTGAAATTGTGTAAAGTCCCCAAAATTAGAAAAATAAGATTGCGGTGCGATAAAAGAAGAACAAAAATTCAGATCTAAATAATAATTCTCATTGTTCGGGAATTCTTCCGGTTGATTTTGCGAACAAGAAAAACCAACATCCGAGATAGAAGAAAAATTATTTACATCAAAATAACTATTCTCGTTAAATTTGAAAAAGTATTTTCATGAAAATTATAAAGATTGGAAAAATTATTTTCATGAAGATAAGAATTACCATTAAAATGAGAAAAATTATTTTCATAATTATTATAAAAATTATTTTCATATGAAAAAATTATGATAGTAATTATGAATATGACATTCCTCATTTCGATGGGGAGCACCACAATAATAACATGAAATCCTTTGCCTTTGTGCGACTTCCAAAAGAAGTACTTTTTTTTGAAGCTCGACAACCTTAGCAACCAATTCCAATAACATTATTTAGAAAAATAAACAACTTTTACTTAATATAAGTGAAATTAAAAAAAAAGTAAAAAGAGAAATGGGATAGAGAGAGATTGAGTGATAAAATTTGCGCTTTTCAAATATCAACAAAAATAGTTTCCCGGCAACGGCGCCAAAAACTTGATGGGTAAAAATTAGGATTAGTAATATCTCCAAATTCTACGAACTTTAAGCTCTACTCACGCAAATTAATATTATTTTATCGGTAAAAAAGAGTGAATTTAAACTATAGCTAGAAAATAAATTAAAATAAACACTTGATCTAGACTCACTTTAAAATAATCATTTCATAAAAGCAAACTTCTAAATTACCTACTTCGGCCGTGGAGGTTCCTAAATTACAAAAGCGCCTCTCTCGAGAATACGCTCTCGACTAAACTTAGGTTGGTCGATTAAGACCTCTCGGACAGTTGAAACCCCTATGCTTTCCTTATGCAGTGAACCACACTATTGGATTTGACTCCAATACGGAAGATCTATGTCATCCTCTCTCGAGGAGTGCATGCGGCTCCTTCTACCTTTGAGTGTTCTACCCGTATCCACAACCTCTCGGTAAATCTAGGATACGGTACTATGGTCAAAAATAATTAAATCAAAGATAGATCGAAGTGAAGAAATTAGTAGAGTGATAAAAAGAAGATTATTTTATTTTAAAGGTTGTCATGATCAAGTGCTAATGAAATTAGCTACTTGACATGAAAAGGGAGATGCATAGAAAGATAAATAAAAACATGATTGAAATAAAATAGTACTGAAATTGAAAGCTAACAAAGAGTGAAACTACACTATGTAATTGAAAAATAAATAAATGAAATGCATGAAAACAAGAAAATAAGCTACTAAAACTACTCCTAGATAACTCCCTAGATGCCTCCTGCTCTTGGCTTTGTTTGGAATTTATACGAAAATTTCTGGAAGGTCACGCCCCTAGGTCACGCCCGTAAATTAGGGCGTGTAAGGTTCGGAACCATCGTATTAAAAGCGCGAGAACGTTGGGAGAAAACCGCAAAAATCGGTCATTTTGCGGGTCACGCACCTAGGGCATGTCAAGTTTGTTACTGGAAACGACGCGAAGGAGAAACTGCGGGAGTTAAACTCTGGCTGTTGTGGGAAGTCATGCCCCTAAGTCAAGCCCGTGACCTAGGTAAGCCGAAAATTGGCTGGATCTAAAACTGGCGACATTAAGCGTGGCACATCTGCAAGGCACGCCTGAAAGCCACTCCCGTGACCTGTAGGTCACGCCCGTGACTTGAGCGTGTAGCTTTAATAAGACCTGGCAATGATTTCTGGAGCTCCTGAAAAGTCACGCATGCTTATCACGCCCGTGACCTGAAGGTCACGCCCGTGACTGGGCCATGTTCTTGCGATTTTTCCAGCTCTTCTCTGTTTCATCTCCTGATCAGTTCTATCAGCTCCAAATTGCAATTAGCAGCCCAAATTGACCTGAAATAAGAAAACAAAGCATTTTAATAATAATATTAAAATAAACTAAATAAAATATTATTAATTATTAAATAAAATCTATATATAAATAACTATAAATAATGACTTATCAGTTCACAACCAGACATTCCACCAAATGAAGGGTCCCATTGTTGTGGCACCTTGGAGGGTGATGTAAAAGATAGGTTATACATCTTCTGATGAAGCTTCTCCACTTGAATAGCTAAGGCAGTGACGACATCCGCTTCATAGATTCCTACAGGTTTATTAGGCTTTTGTCTCACGATAGTCCATTGATAGTTGTTCATTGACATGTCTTCTATCAACTGTTGAGCCGCTTCTACTATCTTATTGTTCAAGGTGCCTCCACTAGCTGCATCGATCATCTGTTTAGTTGCTGGATTGAGACCATTGTATAAGGTCTGAATCTGAAGCCAGGAAGGTAATGCATGATGGGGACACTTCCTTAATAGCTCCTTGAATCGTTCACATATGTCATACAACGATTCAGATTCTAATTGAGCATATGTAGAAATGTCATTCCTTAGCTTTGTAGTCTTTGTCGGTGGAAAATACTTCATCAAGAACTTCTCAATCATCATATCCCATGTAGTAATCGACCCTCTAGATAATGAGTTTAACCACTACTTCATCTTGTGCCTTAGTAAGAACGGAAACAACCTTAATCAAATGGCAACATTGGTAAGCCATTGATCTTGAATGTATCACATATCTCTAAGAATCCAGCTAAGTGTGTGTTGGGATCTTCATCTTGCAGGCCCTCATATTGGACATACTGTTGAACCATCTGAATAAAACTAGGCTTTAATTCGAAATTGTTGGCGATAATTGGTGGTCTAATAATGATTAACCCAGTAACCTGGAGATTAGGTCTAGCAAAGTCAGACATGGTTTGCTCATTCTGATTTGCCATGTTATCTAGATTATTTGGATGATGATCTCCTAAGTTTACTCTTTCCTCTTCTGAAAGTCCGTTTGAATTATCCGTGTTATCAGTTCTCAAGTCCCTTTGTGAGTTGTTATTAATAATCCGTTCCGGGTGAGGATGAAATGGAGTTAACCCAGAATTTCTCCCTCTGGTCATAGACTAACAGACTACAAAACAGAGATTAAGTGATATAATTATACAATAATTTAATTTACAATTATATGTTAGTAATCAAAAAATAGTAGATTAATAGAGTTTAAGCTTTCAAAATATTTAAAATGAGTCCCCGGCAACGGCGCCAAAAATTTGATGCAGATTTTATTTGCACCTCTAGTATAAACTATGTAGATATGTATAAGCTAGATTGATTTTGATCTTAGGCAAGTGCACCTATCAATCATAGTATAGGAGAAATCTACATCTCGTGTCATATTTCTCAGGGTCTTTTCAAGTACTCATACTCACTCCCACTCTGTTATCGTACCTATATTTAAAATTGGTTGTTATTCTAAATTAACATTACTAGGACTAATTTGATCAAGCGACATTGGAGGATTAGGGATGGTAAAAAGAAAATAGTCTAAGAGTAATCACATCAGAATGTTCACTCATTAATTTAATTCTATGTAACCATGTATTAGCATTATTAACAAATTCGTTGTATTGCGAGGGCTCAATCTTTATCGAATTCTCTCACGAGCAATTCAATACATAAACTTAAGTTGAGTAAATTTTCTCTCGAACAATTCACAACACTCAAATTTGCATTAATATCAAGTAACCCTTTCTAATACATAAATCCATGAAATCCTGTCTCTAAGATGCCATAAATCCATTTACATGTATTGTCATTATCCAAACAACATATCTCTCGATCATGAAATGTGCAATACAAAGAGAAATAACACCAGAGAATGAAATTATAGACCGTCATCGCCATCTTCCAATTTCTCAATCTAGAAGCTTGGGATTCATATAGAACAAAAACAAACTTCAAATCTATGATCAATCTCCTTGTTTTAAACCACACATACGAGTAAAATACCACGAATCCAAATAAAAAACAACATTCATGATTACTACATTGAAGAAGAAAAACTAGACTCATGCGAAATGTAAAATAAAGTTTGGATCCACTAAGAGAAGGGGGAAATTAAACAAGATACAAAAAAATTTGAACCATACGGATTATCTCCGTTGATTTCCCCTTCGCTTGAGTGCTCCACTTTTTTGTCCTCCAGAAGTTCTCCAAATCCTTTAATCCAAAAAAGTCCTCTTTTATTTCTTTGTGCAGGTTTTTATAGTCTTCATGGAAACAAATATCGAACACGGGTTCCAACATGGCCATGTCACAGGCTGTGTAGGGTCTAAATGAAGCATCTGGGCGGTTTTGAAATTAAAAGGCGTGCCTGGTCGTGAGTCGTGTCATTTGACACGGCTAGTAACACGATAGTGTGTTCTTCATGGCTCCTGGTCTAATCCTTCTCGATATGAACACAGGTAGTGTAACGCCCCCGATTTTCTGATGTCATTATTTGGTTTGTCGACGTCATAATTTCGACGTCAGGGCGTTACCCTTTTTAGTTTTGTTGACAGCGCTGCATCGTTTGTGCGTTTTTGCATCTGTTGAGCCTGTTTATCCAAATTTTGGGTTTATGTTGGGATTGAACGTCTTACTTGATATAAAGGATGAGGTTTTGAGGCCTTGGGCTTGTCCAGTTCTGTTGTGTTCCGAGCATTTTGGAGTCTCGGTGCGTGTTTGGACCCTTGTGGTGAGCTTTTTGCTTGTGAGAACATTTGATGTTGTGTCTCAAAAATGGTACGTCGAATTCTAAGGTTGTCGTCATTGTTGAATCTGTTTAACTCGGCACATTTGGGCCTCTGATATGAGCTTTTTTCCCCTTGTTCAACCATTTGAATATGATAATTATTATATACAACCCTTAGGCATGTTTTGATCCTCAGGAAGCCCTCCTAAAGTATATATATAATTATTACACACTCATAGTTTCATGCAAATTTTGGGAGCTATATGGAGGTCGACGATCGTCGAGCGGAGCTCGACAAAGCATCGAGAGGAGCTGGACAAACATCGAGCTGAGCTCGACGAACCTCGAGCTGAGCTCGACGAACCTCGAGCTGAGCTCGACGAACCTCGAGCTGAGCTCGACGAACGTCGAGCGGTTCTGGGTTCTGGGATCAACGAACTTCGAGCAGAATTCGTCGAACGGAGTTTTTTCCTTTGTTTTCTACGAAATTTGAGTGGAGATCGACAATCGTCGAGCTGAGCTCGATGAAACGTCAAGCGGATTTTGTCCTTCCTTCTTGTTTTCGAGAAGTTGATTTTGTACTCGAGTTTTTCCTAGTTGTTATCGAATTATGCTTCCGTGTTCTCGGGAATTATTTCCTTCTTCTCGATAATGTCATTGCTTATTCTCGAGATTGTTTGTTTGTTCTCGAGAATGTTTCTGCTTGTTCTAGAGAATTTTATCTTCCGCTTTCAAGAAAAATTCATTCTTAGTTCTTAAGATGTATTTCTTTCTTCTCGGGAATTTGTTGCCTTGTTCTCGAGAACAGCCTCTTTGTTCTCGAGAAAAGCCTCCTTGTTCTCGAAAATAGCCTCTTCGATCTCGAGAACAGCCTCCTTCGTTCTCGAGAACAGCCTTATTATTCTCGAGAACAGCCTCTTAGTTCTCGAGAGCAGCCTCCTTGCTCTCGAGAACTGCCATTTTATTCTCGAGATTGGCATCCTTGTTCTCGAGATGTCTGGTTGATCTCGATAAAACCTCCTTTCTTCTCGGGATGCCTGGTTCAGCCGACTCCAGTTTTTTTCTTAAGTACGGTTATCCTAATTTTACCCTTAGAAAATATATACCTACCTTTTTCCTCTTTCATTTTAGATCGAGTTTTCCTGTTCATCTGCAGAACCAGAGCGGCGTGAGCAAGAGTGAGAAAGTTTTTCTACAATCCTTCCGGTGGCCACCGACGGTGCTCCGGTGCTCGAAATTTCCAACCAATCATAGATATGGAAAGCTCTCAGCGAGAGCTTTGTCATCGTGGTAAAATTTTCTCCATTCCTTAAGTTTTTTCTAGCTAGGGTTTTTGGCCCTAACTCTTATTTTGGTCATTCTTGTTAGATTTCGACTTCTCTCGTCTTCTTTAGCCCCGATCTACGTCGTGGTATGATTTGGATGTCTTTCCCTAGTAAAACCAAGGCATGTGATGGTTATCTCACTCTTTTCCCTTCTTTATCCCGATTTGCAGAAATTACTAACTTCTTGATATCTTGATTTTTAATAACTTGCTGATTTTAGTGCTGTTTAAATCTCTTGTCTAGTTTCATTTATATTCACCATGTTCTTGTTTTTGTTACCTAATCTTGTAAGTGTTATATGTGGTTGAATCTTACTCTTATAACTGTTCCTCAACGTTTAAGTAGGACGTGTTGGAGTTCGTTTAGAATTGTAAATTCTTCCTAATGGTTGATCAACCGTTCCTAATCAAGAATTGTCTAGTAGAATCTGATGTGTCATTGTTGTCTTGAGATTTATATCATGGTTTCCTTCGTGGCGACGCGATGGAGCGAGACATGCCTCCAGACTAGGAAGGTTTGTGGTGGGCCTCTGAGCTCTAAACCCGGGTCGTTACGGGGTTTTCATTCCGGGTTTTCCTAGGTTGCGGGTGTTATTTGTGGACAAAACCACCGCCGCAATGCTTGTTCTCCCTATTAGTACTTTGTGGGGCTCTACCGAGTGTTTGGGCATTTGTGGAGAATGGTGGAATATCCAGTCTCCCCCACAATTAGACGGATAAATTATCTTTGGGGTTGTCCACCCCGCCCGTTTTGGTTTGGTGGAGTTGACCACAGGTGGCTAATGGGGTTCTGTTTCTCTCCTAATGGTTAATCTTTAACTTTTCCCCTTATATTTTTGTGCATTTGGGGTGTCGTGGTTATACGTGACACTTCATGTAAGTATTCTCTTTTTACCTTTGTAACTGATTGTTGTACTTTATGTAAGTATTTCTCTTTGGTCTTGGGTTGGTACCCCTTGACTTTGTTTACTTTTGGCTTACTTTCTGCCATCTCTTGTACTTTCTTGCTGAGGTGTTCTGTATTTGGAATGCCTCAGGTTCAGAGCTCTAGCTGATAGTCGTGCTGGTTTTGGAGTTCCTGGGCAGCTATCTTGGCTGTGGTTTTGCCTTGCTGTAGCGAGGTAGTTTGTTGTTTGGTTTTCTTTGCTAATGCAGACATACTTTGTTTTATGTGGGTTCATGTTAGTTGTTGACGCCCACAGGATTGTTGATTCTTGGATACTTGTTAGCTGCTAGTTTTCCTTCTGTGTATATGATTCCTTGCTCTTTGGGATGTTTTATGTTAGGATTGCATGGTAGGTATTTTCAAGTATGAAACTACTATTATTACCTCATGCATTACACCTTTTTAAAATATTAAAACACTATATTTAACGATCGTAAAAAATCTACTTTTACTGCTATTATAAATTTAGAACTTGCATACTTTGAGGCGTCTAATTTTGTAAAAAAAAGTAATTTTCGCAGCGTATAACTACTTTCCTCATGGACTAGATGAGCCGCCAAGCCGAGGGATACGGCCAACAACCACACTTAAACTGATTTTACCTTTAAATAAATCAAAAAAATCTTTTTTCATGATTTAGTATGTGTCTGCCTGAGCGTCCGCAGTTATCCCTGCTGACGTGGCATCATGACACGCATTTTTCCCTAACTCTGATACACCTTTATTGGCAGTGAAAAAATGCGGGTTGTCACAGTTGGTATCAGAGGGAGGTTGGTTTGACAAGTTGGTCGAACCAACCAATCTCGTTTAGTTGTTTCTCATCATTAATTTGCATGCACACACCAATGTGTCATCAGTATGTCTTAACTGAAGCATAGTCACTACACTCATAGCATGATAAGAAATATACGGGGCATATTATGTAGTATGGGATGCATAATATGTATTTGTATATGGATCCACCATATGACGCAACATGTGATGGTTATATAGTATGGGATGCATAACCATCATCACATGGGTGCCCATTAGCACATTTTCTTTTTCATTGCATGTGATGTTATGTAGTATGAGATGCATAACATTTCATGTGTACGCCACTCATGCATGCATTAAGGCTTTTTAGAATGCATAGCACTACATACATAATATATTATCGCATATGCACGCGTGCTAAGTTAAGGTTTACATGATGACACAAGTACACACATGATTTTAAAGAAGAATAAAGAATTCATGCATTCATCTCATAGGCACATGAGTAAATAGGATGAGAGGATATCATCCTAAGTAGGACATCACATCATTATAAAATCCCAGAGGAAGTTGCAGCATATGCAAGTGTCTTAAGTATGGTCTAAACTAGTTGTGTGGCCTAGTTGTAATATATGATTTTTGACGAGTCGTTCGTTACTTTTTAGAAATGCTGCCAAAGCGTCCTGCGACGAGGTCGACTCCCCAGTCAGAGGGTGAGTCATCAGGTGCGCAGAGTGATGCATTGATCGAGAGTTTGCGTCAGAGCAATGAGGCTCTGTCGAGGTAGTTTATTGTGATGCAGTCGCAGATTCAGTCCTTGTTGTCTGCCACTCCCGTGCAGCAACCCTTAGCACAAGATTCTGCTGTGGTTCAAGTCATGCCTGCTAATCTTACTCCTTTGGTACCCCCAGTGACACTACCACCGGAGATGAAACTTATATCGCATTTCAAGCGGTTGAGACCACCCACTTATGACGGGAGTGTTGACTTTATGGTTTTGGATGACAGGATCATCACTATCGATGAGATGTTCACATATTCGGGGATTACTGAAGCCCAAAAGTTAATGATTGCGGCCTACCAGCTGAAAGGCCTGGCAAAGACTTGGTGGATTCAAGAAAAGGAAGGTTTGGAGGAAGGATGCTCATGGGAGTCCTTCAAGAAGATGCTGCTTAAGAGGTTCTTACCCTCAGTCGAGCAGGACTGTTTAATGAAAAATTTCCTGTATTTGAAGCAGAGACAGCTCACGGTGAGCAAATATGAGATCGAGTTCAGTAAATTGAACAGATTTGCTCCTGATATGGTAACTTCGGAGGCAGGGAGAGTGAAGCGCTTTCTCGGAGGATTAAGAAGCGATGTCCAACAATTGGCATGCGCTTATAAATCTGAAAGCTATGCTGAGGCAGTGGAAGCCGCACTTACGGTTGAGGCGATCAAAAATGCCAAGGATTGAGGTGCTGTTGCAAGGAAAGAGAAGAGGAAAGGTAATGAGGATGTAAGCTTTAGGGCATCTGGCCCCTCTTCAAAGAAGAAAAGTAAAGAAGTATATAGCTTCTGTGATCGACCTAGCCACCTCTTCGAAAGGAGTTTCAAGAGGACTGCCACCCTGAAGCAGCAGCAGGTGCTCGCAATCCAAGGTGCACCCAAAAGTGATCTGGTGTGTCTGATCTATGCAAAGAAGGGTCATGACGTCAGTCGTTGCTGGTCGAATGATAAGACTTGCTTCTAGTGCAGGTAAAAGGGGCACCTGAAGTCTTCTTGCCCCCCAAGCTCAGACTTTATTGCAACCTGCCCCACTTCGGGCTCTGCCGCCGCCGCCAAACCAAGACAGAGGAAAAGGAAAGCTGAATGTGGTGACCAGGGAGGAAACTCAGGCATCTACTCAAGTGATATCAGGTTAGGCCCTAGTTTGATTTTTTTTAACCTTTTTAGTTTCCCTGGTTTTTGTTCGTTTAGTTATGTATGCTACGGTTTTAGGGGAGTTTAAGGTGCGGAATAGGTGGGCACGCGTTATTTTCGATACGGGTGCCACCCATTCCTTTGTGGCCCGGAGGTTCGTAGATAAACATTGTTTGAACATGGATCAGTTAGGAGACTCCTTCAACGTCAAGCTGCCCTCTAGTGAATCATCAATATATAACCAAGTAGTTCTGAAATGCCCTATTTATCTAAGCGATTTCCTAGCCTTTGCGGATCTGATGGTATTGGATTTGGCAGACTTTGATGTGATTTTGGGCATGGACTGGCTGTCCAAGTATGATGTGATCATCCAGTACAAGGCAAATCGACTGGATTTTAGGATGGACAATGGCCAACCTATGAGTGTCTACGGTTTTCAAAACAGGGTTTCCCCTATCATTTCTGCGATACGCGCTTGTCGTGCTATCGAGTCTGGATGTGTGGCATTTTTTGTTTCGATTTCTGCTTTGGAAACTGCTTTTGTTATAACATGTCTTGAGGATGTCTTGGTGGTGCAAGAGTTTCTAGATGTTTTTCCTGATTATCTTCCAGGACTTCCTCCGGTGAGGGAGATAGAGTTTGTGATAACCTCGAGCCAGGTACTCATCATATTGCCAAAGAACCGTACCGCATGGCTCCGCATGAGTTGGATGAGTTGCGTACTCAGCTTGATGAATTGCTGCAGTGTGGATTTATTAGACCAAGTTCTTCTTCGTGGGGTGCTCCTGTATTATTTGTAAAGAAGAAGGATGGATCGATGAGGCTTTGCATCGATTACAGAGAATTGAATAAGGTGACCGTTAAGAATAAATATACCTTGCCGATAATTTATGATCTGTTTGATTAGTTGCGTGGTAGCTCGGTATTTTCAAAGATTGGTCTTCGTTCATGCTACCACCAGTTGAGAATTCATGAGGCAGATATTCCACGGACCGCTTTTCGATCGCGGAATGGACATTTTGAATTTTTTGTGATGTCCTTTGGTTTAACTAATGCACCCTCTGCATTCATGGATTTAATGAATATAGTGTTCAAGGATTTCTTGGATCGTTTCGTGATCGTGTTCATAGATGACGTCCTTGTGTATTCCTGCAGTGTTAAGGAGCATACTCAACATTTGTGATTGGTTTTGTCGACCCTGAGGGAGTATAATCTTTATGCGAAGCTGAGCAAGTGTGAGTTCTAGATATCTCAGGTGACCTTTCTAGGGCATGTTGTAAGCAAGGATGGTATTTCTGTAGACCCAACCAAGGTTTCTACTGTGATGGAATGGGAGATTAGGAGCTTCTTAGGCCTGGCTGGCTATTATAGAAGATTTGTGGAAGGGTTTTCAATGTTGTCTGCTCCTTTAACTAGACATACCCAGAAGAATACTGCATTCATTTGGAGTGATAAGTATGAAGAAGCTCTCCAAGAGTTGAAGAAGAGATTGTGTACTGCTCCAGTCTTATCCTTGCCTACCGAAGGGGTTGAGTACACTGTGTATGTGGATTCATCACATGTTGGACTTGGCTTTGTTTTGATGCAATATGGGAAGGTGATCGCGTTTGGATCAAGACAATTGAAGATTCATGAAGGAAACTATCCTACGCATGATTTGGAGTTTGCTGCAGTAATATATGCGTTGAAGCTTTGGAGACATTTATTGTATGCCGCGTTGTTCAAGATCTATACAGACCATAAGAATTTAAAGTACGTATTCACTCAGAAGGAATTAAATCTGCGCCAGCATCGGTGGTTAGAATATGTGGCTGATTATGATGTGGAAATCCTTTATCATCCAGGAAAGTCTAACGAAGTAGCCGATGCTTTGAGTAGAAAGACCGCCAAAATTTTTAATTTGTCTGTACAGTCCTTGGTGGAAGAATTCTTGTTGATGGACATTGAAGTTGGGAATAGTGTTGTGCCTGCTAGTTTGGAAGCAGAAGAGCCCTCTTGGATTTCCCTTACTAGAGCCCACCAGAAGGATGATCCGGATTTATTGTATCTCCGGAATAGAACTGAGAAGAGAGAGCTACCTGATTTCTCCTTGGATGAGTTGGATACCTTAAAGTATTGGGGTAGATTTTGCATTCCCGCTTTTGGTGATATTCGGGCTAAAATTTGTACTGAAGCTCATGGTTCCAGTGTTGTCTACCATCCTGGTTCCACTAAAATGCATAAAGATCTAAAGCAGATTATTTGGTGGACGGGGATGAAGAATGATATAGCAAAGTTTGTGGTGGAATGTTATACGTGTCAGCGTGTTAAGGCTGACCATAGGAGGCCTGGTGGTAAATTGACACCGCTTGATATTCCAAGTTGAAAGTGGGAGAGTATTTAGATGGATTTCATCACTGGCATACTGAGATCTCCCCATGGGCACGACTCTGTTTGGGTGATAGTTGATAGATTGACTAAAAGTGCTCACTTTATACCTTTTAAGATCGGATATTCTATGAAGAAGATATCTGAATTGTATCTTGATGAGGTTATCAGATTGCATGGAGTGCCTGTCAGTATCGTATCGGATCGAGACTTTATATCCACATCTCATTTTTGGAAGATTTTACAGGAGGGGTTGGGTACCGATTTAAGGTATTCCACCGTCTATCATCCGCAGACAAATGGTCAGACGGAAAGAGTTAATCAGATCATAGAAGACATTATCAGGAGTTATATTTTAGATCATGGTGGTGCTTGGTAGGAATACCTCAGACTCATGGAGTTTGTGTACAATAATAGTTACCAAGAGAGTCGGCTAATGGCCCCGTTTGAGGCCTTATATGGGAGGTGTTGCAGGACTCCTTTGTTTTGGGCTGAGGTTGGTGAAAGACCGTTGCTAGGTCTGGAGCCCTTGAAGAGATGAATTGTGTCGTGACTCATATTCGAGAAAAGCTCCATGTGGCACAAGAGCAATATGAGAAATATGCTAATCAATGAAGGGTTGATCTGAAGTTCGCTGGAGGGGACATGGTTTTTCTGAAAGTTTCTCCGATGGCAGGTGTTAAAAGGTTTGGAAGGAACCACAAGTTAGACCACCGGTATATGGGACCTTTTCAGATTCTTGAGCGCATCTGAGTGTCAGCTTATAGGCTGGAGATGCATGATACCATCCCTGGTGTCCATGATATATTCCATGTGAGCCAGTTGTGGAAGTGTATCTGCAGTGATCGGCAAGTCCTTGACTTGGTGCCCCAGATTCAGCCCAACCTTACGTACGTGGAAGAACCTGTTCGTATTCTAGATTCTCAAGATCGAGTGTTGCGGAGAAAGACCATCCCCATGGTTAAAGTTCTCTGGAGAAATCAATACGTCGAGAGTGCTACGTGGGAATTGGAATCGGAGATCAGAGAATCTCATCCGCTTCTCTTCCCTTAGTTCTGGTATGTCTTCAAGTTGTTGGTAATAATTGATTTTTGTTATGGGTTTGGTTTTAAGGTTGTGTTAAGTTTCGGGATGAAACTTCTTTTTAGGGGGTGTGACTGTAACGCCCCCGATTTTCTGATGTTATTATTTGGTTTGTCGACGTGATAATTTCAATGTCAGGGCGTTACCCTTTTTCGTTTTGTTGACGACGCTGCACCGTTTTGCGTTTTTGCGTTCGTTGAGCATGTTTATCCTGATTTTGGGTTCCTGTTGGGATTGAATGTCTTCCTTGATATAAAGGATGAGGTTTTTAGGGCTTAGGCTTGTCCAATTCTGTTGCGTTCCGAGCATTTTGGAGTCTCGGCGCGTGTTTGGACCCTTGTGGTGATCATTTTGCTTGTGAGAGCATTTGATGTTGTGTCTCAAGAATGGCATGTCAGATTCTAGGGTTGTCGTCACTGTTGAGTTCATTTAATTCGGCGCATTTGGGCCTCTGATATGAGCTTTTTTTCCTTGTTCAACCATTTGAATATGATAATTATTATATATAAGCCTTAGGCTTGATTTGATCCTCCGGAAGCACTCCTAAAGTATATATATAATTATTATATACTCATAGTTTCATGAAAATTTTGGGCTCTGTATGGAGGTCGACGATCGTCGAGCAGAGCTCGACGAACGTCGTGCGGAGCTTGACGAAACGTCGAGCGGAGCTCGATGAAGCGTTGAGCTGTTCTGGTTTCTGGGATCGACGAACTTCGAGCAGAATTTGTCCAACGGAGTTTTTTCCTTTATGTTCAACGAACTTTGAGCAGAGCTCAACGATCGTCGAGCTGACCTCGACGAAACGCCGAGCGGATTTTGTCCTTCCTGCTTGTTTTCTAGAAGTTGATTCTGTACTCGAGTTTTGCCTAGTTTTTCTCGAGTTATGCTTCCCTGTTCTCGAGAATTGTTGTCTTCTTCTCGTGAATTCCATTGCTTGTTCTCAAGAATGTCTATTTGTTCTCGAGAATGTTTCTGCTTTTTCTCGAGAATTCTATCGTCCGCTCTCGAGAAAAATTCATTCTTAGTTATCGAGATGTGTTTCTTTCTTCTCAGGAATTTGCTGCCTTGTTCTCGAGAACAGCCTCTTTGTTCTTGACAAAATCCTCCTTGTTCTCGAGAACAGACTCTTCGATCTTGAGAACAGCCTCCTTCGTTCTCGAAACATCCTTCTTATTCTCGAGAATAGCCTCTTGGTTCTCGAGAGCAGCCTCCTTGCTCTCGAGAACTGCCATTTTGTTCTCGAGAATGGCATCCTGATTCTCGAGATGTCTGGTTGATCTCGAGAAAACCTCCTTTCTTCTTGGGATGCCCGGTTCAGTCGACTCCAGTTTTTTTTTCTTAAGTGAGGTTATCCTAATTTTACCTTAGGATATATATACCTACCTTTTCCTCTTTCATTTTAGATCGAGTTTTCCTGTTCATCTCCTGAACTAGAGCGGCGTGAGCAAGAGTGAGAAAGTTTTTCCGCTATCCTTTCGGTGGTCGTCGACGATACTCCGGTGCTCGAAATTTCCAACCAATCATAGATCTGGAAAGCTCTCAGCGAGAGCTTTGTCGTTGTGGTAAAATTTTCCCCATTTCTTAAGTTTTTTCTCGCTAGGGTTTTCGGCCCTAACTCTTATTTTTGCCATTTTTGTTAGATTTCGACTTCTCTCGTCTTCTTTAGCCCCAATCTACGCTGTTGTGTGATTTGAATGTCTTTCTCTGGTAAAATCAATGCAAGTGATGGTTATCTCCATATTTTCTCTTCTTTATCCCGATTTGCAGAAATTACAAACTTCTTGATATCTTGATTTTTAATAACTTGCTGATTTTAGTGCTGTTTAAATCTCTTGTTTAGTTTCGTTTATATTCACCATGTTCTTGTTTTTGTTACCTAATCTTGTAAGTGTTACATGTGGTTGAATCTTACTCTTATAACTGTTCCTCAATGTTTAAGTAGGATTTGTTATAGTTCATTTAGGATTGTAAATTCTTCCTAAAGGTTGATCAACTGTTCTTAACCTAGAATTGTCCAGCAGAATCTGATGTGTCATTATTTTGTTGAGATTAATATCATGGTTTCTTTTGTGCCGACGCCGTGGAGCGAGACACGCCTCCAGACTAGGAAGGGTTATGGTGGGCCTCTTAGCTCTAAACGCAAGACGTTACGGGGTTTTCATTCCGTGTTTTCCTTGGTTGCGGCTGTTATTTGTGGAGGAAACCACCGCCGCAATGTTTGTTCTACATATTAGTACTTTGTGGGGCTCTACCGGGTGTTTGGGCATTTGCGGTGAATGGTGGAGTATCCAGTCTCCCCCGCAATTAGATGGATAAATTGTCTTCGGGGTTGTTGTAACGCCCCCGATTTTTTTTCTGCGATTGTTTAATTCTCGTTTGGCGTTACGTTGACGCGTTTCCGGCATGTTCCGTTTGTTAGAGCATGGTCTTAGCTCTTTTGGTTCCTTGTATGGTTATTGGTAGACTTTTTGGCAAGCCGGTTCTGTTTTGGTGACCGGTGAGGCCTCTCGGGGGATGCTTGTGTTTTGGCTTCGGGTAGTGATAACGCGAGTTTTGTTCGTCAAAAGTTGATTTCGACTTCGCCGTTGCGTTCGTAGCATGGGTGTTTAACTACGGTGCGAATTTCATCGGATTCCGAGGTGGTTCGGTTTTTTCGTCGTTTTGGTGTGTTAATAATAATGGATGTAATGATTAATTAATTTGTAAAGTTTGAAATGAGTGGTTTTAGGTGGCAGTTAGGTTGAAAAGACGTATCCATGCATCATATATATAGCCTTAAGAAATAAACGAGACTATTCATTGTCTCCTTTTGTGAGAGAGAAACCGCTGCCTGATCGAGAGGAAGAAAACCGTCAACCTTGTACCCTTCAGAGGCTGATTTTGGGAGCGTTAGTGGGCGAAATTCGATTCCGAAAGCAGATTTGGAGTGCTCTCGCCTAGACCTTCATTCCTACGGTAAGAGATTCAATTTTCGTGGTGTTTCTAGAGGACTCAGAATTTTTTATTTGAACCTTTTCTGCCATTTAAACCTTAGATCCTGTTTAGGTGTTGTTGCGGCTGGTGCCGAGAGAGAGAGAGAGAGAGGAAGGGTTGTGCAAGTTAATTTCTGGATTTGAGGCAAGTGGTGTTCCTACCCTTGCCAAGCTTTCCTTCTCCTTTTCATGGTCAATTTACTATAATCATTCAAGTTTTCCCTGAAATTATTATTTGCTCTATTTTCCTGTCAAAATTATGTGAATCATTAACCATAATGACCCTTTAAGTTTATGTTTGCATTCTCTCAAGTTTTAAAACTCATGTCTTTGGCTGGAGTGTTGTAACCTTGTCTGTTTTATCAAACGGTTTCATGTTAATCTTTCAAATGGTTCCCTGTTAAAAAAAACCTCTGTTTGGGTAGACATTAGCCTTCCAACCCTAGAATCCAATAACATTGAGATTTTATACTTATATTGCCAGTAATAGGTTTGATTAGGCTAAGAAGTTGGACGGAAATGAAGTAAGAGGTTCAGGATTACTGTGCACTCAATGCAGCCAGATCGACAGAAATCGTCGATCTGGGTTCGGCGATTATCGTCGAGCTGAGCTCGACGACGAGCCTTAGTTCTGGGTCTGACGGAAATCGTCGAACGGAGTTCGACGATTTTCCCGTGACCTCTGTTCGACGAAGGGAAAAATCGTCGAACGGCGTTCGACGATAATTTCCCCGTGGTCTGTTTTTCACTTGGCCTGCGTTTATCGGAAAATCGTTGAACGGAGTTCGATGATTTTTCGCGTGACCTTCGTTCGGCGAAAGGTAAATCGTCGAATGGAATTCGACGATTGCCCGTGTCCCGTGATTCGACGAAAATTGACGAGCTGCGCTCGACGATTTTGCTTCGTTCAACGATTTTGTTCCAGCGCTCGATGAAAATCGTCGAGCTGCGTTCGACGATTCCTGTAGGCAGAACTTTTATTTCTTTTCAATTATCTTTCTTCCCGAGTGTTTACCTCCTAGAGGAAATATCTTGTCGGCCTTTCGTTCTTCCTTTATTTTGAGGGTCGAATCGTGGGTTATGGCAGGTAGTGTTGTTTTGACGCTCTAAAGGAGCGTGATGTTTTGTGTGCAAACCGTGGCCACCACTTTTTGGTCCCAGGTACGGGCTGGGCATATGCTGTGGCCGCCACCCTTTTTATTCCAGGTACGGGATGGATTTGCGGTGGTTTTGTGCCGACAGTGGAAATTTATGTTTTTGTTGGAACTGTTTGTTTGGGGGACTGTTTTTGGTCACCAACTCAGGACCATTTCTGTTTACTACTGCCATTAACTCACAAATTAGGATTGTTAGGTGTTTCTTCCTGGTAGAATGCAGCATATGGTGGCAAGTTTTTCTTTGCCTTTTGCCTTGTAGCCACTGTAGGATTTGAGCAGGGCTTGATGTTGTTGCTTGGTGTTTGGTGTACTTTTGGTTTACTCTGGACAGTGTTTGTTTTTTTACTGTCTTGTTTACTTACTCTTTTGTTCCATTGTAATTTAATGTCATAGTTCAGATTTCCTTGTTTTACTTGCTGAGTTGTTCTTTTCTTTTCTAAATGCCTCTGGTTCTGACTAGTAGCCGAGTAGACGGCGAGATTTGTTGTGGTGTTGCTGGTGATCCCTTGAGTTGTAGGGATCTTTCTCTTACTTTTTGTGAGGTAGTTTTCTTGCTTTTCTTACAGATGTACATGCTTGCCAGTGGGTTCATGTCAGTTTGTTGGCGCCCTCTGGTAGTTTTACCTTATGATACTAAATATGTTTCTTTTACTGCTACCTTTTCTGGAGATAGTTTACCTGCTCTTGGGAAATTTTATGCTAGGTTGCTAGTTACTTTTAAACCTAAAACACTACTATATGTATATCTCATGATCAGCATGTTTTATAAACTCATACACTACTTCCCAAGTAACGTAAAAAGAACGTTTTCCCTACTTATAATATGATATAAATTTAGTGTCTTGCATAGTATAAGCTGACCCCAGGGGTCACTTATGCACTCTCTTAGGATGTCAAAGCAATAAATAAAGTATTTTCCGCTGCGTATAAATATAGTTTTAAACTGTGGACTAGATGACCCACTGAGCTGAGGGATACGGCCTCTAAAAGATATCTGATTTTCTAATCATTAAACTTAAGAAACTTTCATAGTCTAGTTAGATGGTGTTCGCCTGAGCGTCGATAGTTATCCCCTGCTCAACGTGGCATCACGATGCGTGTTTTTCTCAAACTCTAATACTCCATGATTTCGGAGAAAAATGCGGGTTGTGATAGTTGGCATCAGAGGGAGGTTGCTTGACAATTTGTCGGGCAACCTTTCCTTATAGGTATTAGGAGTTTACCATCATATCATACACACACCGATATATCATCAGCACATCTTGGCTGAAGCACGAACACTACACTCATAGCATAACATGAAGTATACATGGCATATTATGTAGTATGGGATGCATAATATGTGTTTGTATATGGATCCACCATTGGGGCAACATGTGAGGGTTATGTAGTATGGGATGCATAACCTCACCACATGAATGCGACTAGTATGTTTCTTTTCGTTGCATGAGAATGTTATGTAGTATGGGATGCATAACATTTTCATGTGTACGCCGCTCATGACATGCATTAGGGCCTTTTAGAATGCATAGCACAATCATGCATAGCATAACATTGCATAAGCACAACGTGCCAAGTTAAAGACTTGCAGGATGACATATGTACAGACATGGTTTTAAATTAGAAAAAAAAGAATATAAATCCATGCATTCCCGAACTAGGCACAAGAGTTAGATGGTGGTGGTTAACCATCCTAGGTTAGGCATAACATCATTTTTGTTCAAATAAACTCCCAGAGCAAGTTTAGCAGTTTTAAGATCTTATTTATGTATGTACTGTCGGTACTTGTAGTTAGTTCCAACTATTGTACCAGGATTTGACTAATGTTGACATGATTTTAGGATGGCGAGACGTCCTTCGACGAGGTCGACACCCCTGTCTGAGGGTGAGACTTCTGGAGCGCAGAGTGATGCGTTGATCGAGATCTTGCGGTTGAGCAACGATTCCATGACCAGGCATATGGTGGAGATGCAGGTCCAGATCCAGTCTCTGGCGGCAGTTGTGGCAGGATAGACTCAGGGAGTGCAAGACCCTACAGGGGGTTCAGCTGCCCCTCCCCCTCCTGCTCCCCTGAGGCCTCCAGTGGTGGTGCCAGCGGAGATGGCCTTCATTTCTCAGTTTCAGAGACTTAGCCCTCCTACATATGATGGGAAGGCAGATTTCATGGTCATAGATGATTGGATGACCTCCATGGAGGAGATGTTCTCGTACTCTGGTGTTGCAGATGATCAGAGAGTGATGTTAGCTGCCTATCAGCTAAAGGGTTTGGCTAAGAGCTGGTGGCTTAGGGAAAAGGAGAGCTTGGTGGCTGGTTGCACTTGGGCATTATTCAAGGAGATGCTGTTGAGGAAGTTCTTGCCTTCGGTCGAGCGTGACCGACTTATGAACGACTTCCTTCACCTGAAGCAGAGGCAACTCACGGTCAGTGAGTACAAGATAGAGTTCAGCAAGTTGAGCGGGTTTGCCCCTAGCTTGTTGAGTCTTGAAGCAGATCGAGTCAAGAGGTTCCTTGGTGGCTTGAGGAGCGAGGTTCAGCAGTTAGCCAGTGCTTATGGATCAGTGACTTATGCAGGAATTGTGGAGGTTGCTATGAAAGTGGAGGTAATTAAGACCGCTAAGAGCAGAGGCTAGCAAATGAGGAAGGACAAGAGAAAGTCTGCTGAGGAGAAGAACCCCCGGGTACTTGATGCTACTTCAGGAAAGAAGAGCAGGGTAGTGTGTAGCTTCTGTGGCCGGTCAGGCCACCCTGTTGAGAGGTGTTTCAAGAAGGCGGGAGCTCAGAGGAAGGAGCAAGTTCATGCCATTCAAGGTGCCCCTAGGAAGGATATTTCCTGTGATGTTTGCAAGCGACCCGGGCATGATGCTGCCCAGTGCTGGTCCAAGGATAAGGTCTTCTTTCAGTGTGTCCAGAAGGACCATATCAAGGCTAGGTGTCCTCAGGTCCAGCCTATTCTTCAGGCAGTTCCACTCCAGGCTTTACCTCCGCCTCAGCGTGTGGACAAGGGCAAAGGAAAGCTGAACATGTTCTCTTCCGAGGAGGCTTAGACTTCGACTCAGGTCATCTCATGTTAGTCATTTTTCCTAGCTTGAAAGTTTTATTTGCTAGCATGGTTTTAGTTTTGTTCTAGTAGTGCCTTAGTTGCTCATGTACTCCTATAGGGAAATTTAAGGTGAAGAACTGTTGGGCGCATGTGTTGTTCGACTCCGGCGCTACCCACTCGTTTGTGGCTAGAGCTTTTGTAGAGCAATATCGGTTAATTCTAGATCAAGTTCGTGATACCTTCCGCGTCAAGTTCCCTTCTGGTGAATCTGTTTTATCAGATTTGGGCATTTTGGATTGCCCTGTTTTATTGGGGGACATTCTTGCGAAGGCAGACTTGAAGATGATTGATCTAGAGGACTTCGATGTTATTCTGGGCATGGACTGGTTGTCTAGGTATGATGCGGTTATTCAGTACAAAGGGAAGCTCTTGGACTTCATCAAGGATAACAGTCAGCCTGGAAGTGTGTATGCTGATCCGTGCAAGGATTTTCCTAACATTTCTGTGGTATATGCTCAGAAGCTGTTTCATTCTGATTGTTTTGCTTGTTTAGTCTCAGTGGTTGGGACTACTGTTAGCGTACCACGCTTGGAGGAGATTCCTGTTGTTCGTGGTTTCTCTGATGTTTTTCCTGATGACCTTCCTGGTCTTCCCCCCGAGCGGGATGTTGAGTTTGTGATTGATTTGGAACCGGGTACGCGTCCTATTGCTAAGGCGCCTTACCGGATGGCCCCTCGTGAGTTGGAGGAGTTGCGAGTCCAGTTGGACGAGTTGTTAGCTAAAGGTTTTATTAGGCCGATTTCGTCACCTTGGGGTGCTCCTGTTCTATTTGTGAAGAAGAAGGATGGGTCAATGAGGCTGTGCATCGATTATAGGGAGCTGAATAAAGTTACCATAAAGAACAGGTACCCTCTGCCGAGGATCGATGATTTATTTGATCAGTTGCGTGGTAGCACGGTGTTTTCCAAGATTGATCTTCGTTCAGGCTATCATCAGCTCAGGATCCGTGAGTCGGACATTCCACGGACTGCTTTCAGGTCAAGGCATGGGCATTTCGAATTTCTGGTTATGTCGTTTGGTTTGACCAACGCGCCATCAGCATTCATGGACATGATGAACCGGGTGTTCAAGGACTTTCTGGATAAATTTATGGTCGTATTTATAGACGACGTTCTGATTTTTTCTCGCAGTGCTGAGGAGCATGAGCAGCATCTGCGATTGGTTTTATCTGCTTTGAGGGACCATTAGTTATTTGCCAAGTTGAGTAAATATAAATTCTGGTTGTCCCAGGTTTCCTTCCTGGGTCATGTGGTGAACAAAGACGGCATTTCGGTTGACCCGGAAAAGATTTCTGCAGTGATGGATTGGCATAGGCCGAGAGCACCCAAGGAGATTAGGAGATTCTTGGGGTTGGCCGGCTATTATAGAAGATTCGTGGAGGGCTTTTCCACACTAGCAGCGCCCTTGACTAAGCTGACGCAGAAGAATGCGGCGTTCATTTGGAGCGAGAAATGCGAGGAGGCTTTTCTGGAGCTGAAAAACAGGCTGTGTTCTGCTCCTGTTTTGGTATTGCCTACGGAGGGCATGGACTATGATGTGTATGTGGATTCCTCGCATGTTGGGTTTGGAGGTGTGTTGATGCAAGAAGGGAAGGTGATTGCGTATGGGTCGAGGCAACGGAAGACTCATGAGAGGAACTACCCTACGCATGATCTTGAGTTCGCGGCAGTGATCTTTGCCCTGAAATTGTGGAGACATTTACTTTATGGTGCTCAGTGCAAGATCTTCACCGATCATAAAAGCCTCAAGTATGTCTTCACCCAGAAAGAGTTGAATTTGCGCCAGCGGCGTTGGTTAGAGTACGTGGCCGATTATGATGTGGATATACAGTATCATCCGGGCAAGGCCAATGTAGTGGTCGATGCCCTGAGTCGGAAGACGGGGAAGATCTTTAATCTCACCGTCGATCGTTTAGTGGAAGAATTCCTCCTGATGGATATTTTCGTGGGACGCTGTGACTTGCAGAGCAGTTTGGCAGTGGCAGAGCCGTCTTGGATTGCACTTACCAGGTTGCACCAGAAGGATGATCCGGATCTTCTGCACTTGTACCTCAGGACTGAGAGAGGGGAGTTGCCGGATTTCTCTATTGATGATGCGGGTACTTTGAAGTACCGCGGCAGGTTCTGCATTCCCGCTGTTGGAGACATCAGGGTTATGATTTGCAGAGAGGCTCATGGATCCAGTGTTGCCTACCATCCAGGATCAACAAAGATGTATCATGAATTGAAGCAGATTGCCTGGTGGTATGGGATGAAGGGTGATATAACCCGATTTGTTGCTGAGTGCCACACTTGCAAATGTGTGAAGGCCGATCATGGAATGCCTGGTGGCAAGTTGACTCCGTTGGAGATCCCTACTTGGAAGTGGGAGAGTATTTCTATGGACTTCATTACAGGCTTGCCGAGATCTCCTAGAGGTTTTGATTCTGTTTGGGTTATAGTGGACAGACTGACGAAGTGTGCTCACTTTGTGCCATATAAGGGTTATTATCCGATAAAAAAGATAGCGGAGCTGTATTTTAATGAGGTCATCAGATTGCACGGGGTACCAGTTAGCATCATTTCGGATCGAGACTCCCGTTTTACATCTCGCTTCTGGAGGAGCCTGCAAGAGGGTTTGGGTACAGATTTGTGGTATTTTATAGCTTACCACCCGTAGACTAATGGTCAGACTGAGTGAGTGAACCAGATAGTTGAGGATATGATCAGGTGCTACATCTTGGACCACGGTGGAGCGTGGGATAAGCGTTTGTGGCTTATGGAATTTGCATACAACAACAGTTACCAGGAGAGCTTGCAAATGGCTCCATTTGAGGCCTTGTATGGGAGGCGCTGCAAAACTCCCTTGTTTTGGACCGAGGTCGGTGAGAAGCCTGTGTTGGGTTCGGATGCGCTTGAGGAGATGGAAACTGCTGTGAAGCTTATTCGGGAAAAGCTTCGTATTGCTCAGGAGAGATATGAGAAGAACGCCAACCGGCGTAGGTCTGACTTGGAGTTTTCTGTAGGGCACCTTGTGTTTCTTAAGGTTTCCCCGATGGTTGCTGTTAAGAGCTTCGGTAAGAACCGAAAATTGGATCTGAGGTATGTGGGCCCGTTTAAGATTGTTGAACGGATTGGTGTGTCAGCTTATAGACTGGATTTGCCGGCAAATTTCCCGGGTATTCATAATGTGTTTCATGTAAGCCAATTGTGGAAGTGTGTGCGAAGCAGTGGGCAAGTTTTGGATGTTGTGCCCCAGTTGGAGACTAATCTTTCTTATGTTGAGGTGTTGGTCCGCATCTTGGATACTCAAGATCGAGTGCTGCGGACGAAGTCTATCCCGATGGTGAAAGTTCTATGGAAGAATCAGGATTTGGAAAGCGCGACTTGGGAGCTAGAGTCGGCTATGAGGGAGGCTCGCCCTCATTTGTTCCCTTGATTTGTTTGGTACGTTTCCTTTCTAGTACTCTTGTTTGTTACTTACCTTCTATAGTATAAGTGGTGTATGTAAAGTTTCGGGACGAAACTTTCTTTTAGGGGGAGTGACTGTAACGCCCCCGATTTTTTTTCTGCGATTGTTTAATTCTCGTTTGGCGTTACGTTGACGCGTTTCCGGCATGTGTCGTTTGTTAGAGCATGGTATTAGCTCTTTTGGTTCCTTGTATGGTTATTGGTAGCCTTTTTGGCAAGATCTCCTAGCAAGCCGGGTCTGTTTTGGTGACCGGTGAGGCCTCTCGGGGGATGCTTGTGTTTTGGCTTCGGGTAGTGATAACCCGAGTTTTGTTCGTCGAAAGTTGATTTCGACTTTGTCGTTGCATTCGTAGCGTGGGTGTTTAACTACGGTGCAAATTTCGTCGGATTCCGAGGTGGTTCGGTTTTTTCGTCGTTTTGGTGTGTTAATAATAATGGATGTAATGATTAATTAATTTGTAAAGTTTGAAATGAGTGGTTTTAAGTGGCAGTTAGGTTGAAAAAACGTATCCATGCATCATATATATAGCCTTAAGAAATAAACAAGACTATTCATTGTCTCCTTCTGTGAGAGAGAAACCGCTGCCTGATCGAGAGGAAGAAAACCGTCAACCATGTACCCTTCAGACGCTGATTTTGGGAGCGTTAGTGGGCGGAATTCGATTCCGAAAGCGGATTTGGAGTGCTCTCGCCTAGACCTTCATTCCTACGGTAAGAGATTCAATTTTCGTGGTGTTTCTAGAGGACTCAAAATTTTTGGTTTGAACCTTTTTTGCCATTAAAACCTTAGATCCTGTTTAGGTGCTGTTGCGGCTGGTGCCGAGAGAGAGAGAGAGGAAGGGCTGTGCAAGTTAATTTCTGGATTTGAGGCAAATGGTGTTCCTACCCTTGCCAAGCTTTCCTTCTCCTTTTCATGGTCAATTTACTGTAATCATTCAAGTTTTCCCTGAAATTATTATTTACTCTGTTTTCCTGTCAAAATTATGTGAATCATTAACCATAATGCCCCTTTAAGTTTCTATTTGCATTCTCTCAAGTTTTAAAACTCATGTCTTTGGCTGGAGTGCTGTAACCTTGTCTGTTTTATCAAACGGTTTCCTGTTAATCTTTCAAATGGTTCCCTGTTAAAAAAAACCTCTGTTTGGGTAGACATTAGCCTTCCAACCCTAGAATCCAATAATAGTGAGATTTTATACTTATATTGCCAGTAATAGGTTTGATTAGGCTAAGAAGTTGGACGGAAACGAAGTAAGAGGTTCAGGATTACTGTGCACTCAATGCAGCCAGATCGACGGAAATCGTCGATCTGGGTTCGGCGATTATCGTCAAGCTGAGCTCGACGACGAGCCTTAGTTCTGGGTCTGATGGAAATCGTCGAACGGAGTTCGACGATTTTCCCGTGACCTCTGTTCGACGAAGGGAAAAATCGTCGAACGGCGTTCGACGATAATTTCCCCGTGGTCTGTTTTTCACTTGGCCTGCATTTATCGGAAAATCGTCGAACGGAGTTCGACGATTTTTCCCGTGACCTTCGTTTGGCGAAAGGGAAATCGTCGAACGGAGTTCGACGATTGCCCGTGTCCCGTGATTCAACGAAAATCGTCGAGCTGCGCTCGACGATTTTACTTCGTTCGACGATTTTGTTCCAGCGCTCGACGAAAATCATCGAGCTGCATTCGACGATTCCTGTAGGTAGAATTTTTATTTCTTTTCAATTATCTTTCTTCCCGAGTGTTTACCTCCTAGAGGAAATGTCTTGTCGGGCTTTCGTTCTTCCTTTATTTTGAGGACCGAATCGTGGGTTATGGAAGGTAGTGGTGTTTTGACGCTCTAAAGGAGCGGGATGTTTTGTGTGCGAGCCGTGGCCGCCACTTTTTGGTCCCAGGTACGGGCTGGGCATTTGCTGTGGCCGCCACCCTTTTTATTCCAGGTACGGGCTGGATTTGTGGTGGTTTTGTGCCGACAGTGGAAATTTATGTTTTTGTTGGAACTGTTTGTTTGGGGGACTGTTTTTGGTCACCAACTCAGGACCATTTCTGTTTACTACTGCCATTAACTCACAAATTAGGATTGTTAGGTGTTTCTTCCTGGTAGAATGCAGCATATGGTGGCAAGTTTTTCTTTGCCTTTTGCCTTGTAGCCAATGCAGGATTTGAGCAGGGCTTGATGTTGTTGCTTGGTGTTTGGTGTACTTTTGGTTTACTCTGGACAGTGTTTGTTTTTTTATTGTCTTGTTTACTTACTCTCTTGTTCCATTGTAATTTAATGTCATAGTTCAGATTTCCTTATTTTACTTGCTAAGGTGTTCTTTTCTTTTCTGAATGCCTCAGGTTCTGACTAGTAGCCGAGTAGACGGCTAGATTTGCTGTGGTGTTGTTGGTGATCCCTTGAGTTGTAGGGATCTTTCTCTTACTTTTTGTGAGGTAGTTTTCTTGCTTTTCTTACAGACGTACATGCTTGTTAGTGGGTTCGTGTCAGTTTGTTGGCGCCCTCTGATAGTTTTACCTTATGATACTAAATATGTTTCTTTTTCTGCTACCTTTTCTGGAGATAGTATACTTGCTCTTGGGAAATTTTATGCTAGGTTGATAATTACTTTTAAACCTAAAACACTACTATATGTATATCTCATGATCAGCATGTTTTATAAACTCATACACTACTTCACAAGTAACGTAAAAAGAACGTTTTCCCTACTTATAATATGATATAAATTTAGTGTCTTGCATAGTATAAGCTGACTCCGGGGGTCACTTATGCACTCTCTTAGGATGTCAAAGCAATAAATAAAGTATTTTCCGCTGCGTATAAATATAGTTTTAAACTGTGGAATAGATGACCCACTGAGCTGAGGGATACGGCCTCTAAAAGATATCTGATTTTCTCATCATTAAACTTAAGAAACTTTCATAGTCTAGTTAGATGGTGTTCGCCTGAGAGTCGATAGTTATCCCCTGCTCGACGTGGCATCACGACGCGTGTTTTTCTCATACTCTGATACTCTATGATTTCGGAGAAAAATGCGGGTTGTGACAGTTGTCCACCCCGCCCTTTTTGGTTTGGTGGAGTTGACCATCGGTGGCTAATGGGGGTTTGTTTCTCTCCTGATGGTTAATCTTGACCTTTTCCCCTTATAGTCTTGTGCATTTAGGGTGTCGTGGTTATACGTGATGTTTCACGTAAGTGTTCTCTTTTTACCTTTGTACCTAACTGCTATACTTTATGTAATATTTATCTTTGGTCTTGGGTTGGTACCCCTTGACTTTGTTTACTTTTGGCTTACTTTCTGTCATTTCTTGTACTTTCTTGTTGAGGTGTTTTGTCTTTGGAATGTCTCAGATTCAGAGCTCTAGCTGATAGTCATGCTGGTTTTGGAGTTACTGGGCCGCTATCTTGGCTGTGGTTTTGCCTCACTGTAGCGAGGTAGTTTGTTGTTTGGTTTTCTTTGCTAGTGCAGACATACTTTGTTTTATGTGGCTTTGTGTCAGTTGTTAACGCCCACAGGATTGTTGATTCTTGGATACTTGCTAGCTGCTAATTTTCCTTATATATATGATTACTTGCTCTCTGGGATGTTTTATGTTAGAATTGCATGGTAGGTATTTTCAAGTATGAAACTACTATTATTACCTCATCCATTGCACGTTTTTAAAATATTAAAACACTATATTTAACGACCGTAAAAAATCTACTTTTATTGCTATTATAAATTTAGAACTTGCAAGCTTTGAGGTGTCCTCTAAGAACCTCTAAAATCATGTAGGGCGTCTAATTTGGTAAAAGAAGTAATTTCCGCAGCGTATAACTACTTTCCTCGTGGACTAGATGAGCCGCCAAGCCGAGGGATACGGCTAACTACCACACTTAAACTGATTTTACCTTTAAATAACTCAATGAATCTTTTTTCATGATTTAGTAGGTGTTTGTCTGAGCGTCCGCAGTTATCCCCTGTGAAAGTTATTTAATTGAAGGTTAGCTACTCACCTAGAGGGGGGTGAATAAGTCTTTGAAATTTATAGCTTCTTTTGTTGTTTTCTTACTACACTATCTAAAGATTTTCCTTATGTCCTGCAATAAGAAAGTAAAACAAACACACACAGCAAGCACACAAGTATTTATAGTGATTCCCCAATTGGGTACATCCACTTTCCCTCCCACCTTTCCAACTTACTTATTGGACAAGGCACAAACTCCAGCACTATGCTCTTTAGAGCTTACACCTCAGGCCCACAGCCTTACTCTCAGTGTGTTGCAGCACACCTACACTCAGTACCCTTCCAGGTACCTACAGCTCAGTCTGCTCCAAGGCCTACAACTCAGTGACCAATTTGTCACCTACAGCTCAGTGGCACTACAGCCACCTACCTTAGGCACAAATCCCTACACTTAGGCTGGGAGGATAGCCCTATCTCAGATCCACACTTGGGTCCTACCACATAGAGATAAACTCTCCAGCCTCAGGCTATTAACCCTTCCAGTAACTCAGATCCACTTGGATCCTACCACAGAGATATAAACTCTCCAGCCTCAGGCTATTAAGCCTTCCAGCAACTCAGATCCACTTAGATCCTACCATAGAGAGATAAACTCTCCAGCCTCAGGCTATTAAGCCTTCCAGCAACTCAGATCCACTTGGATCCTACCACCGAGAGATAAACTCTCCAGCCGCAGGCTATTAAGCCTTCCAGCAACTCAGATCCAGGAAACTTGAATCCTACAGTAAAATGCTTACATGTTTTAAGATAAAAAAGCAAGCAAAAATAACTCAGAGATTAAATCTCTGAGTTTGCTCTGTTGGACTGAGCAGATATCAGTCCAGCTAACTTGTTGTAGAAGGGATGAGTCTTCTTCTACAACTATCTTCTCTCTTGTTGCACAAGTGAGCAGCTATATGTTGTTGAGTGGATCAACCAGCTTGCTTTATTCTTGAGAGAACCAACTTGCTGAGCGGGAAGTGCTCCAGCTATCTTCTTCTTGCCCTCTGGCAACTTGGCTGGACTTTTAGCTTTCAAGCTTGATGAGGAAGAAGATGTCCAGCCGCCTCTTGCTTTTTCTCTTTCTTCTTTTTTACGTTTGATGCCTGGGTATTCGTTAACCCTAAACCTTTTCTGTTTCCCCTTTTATATGCATTGATTTGAATCAACGGCAACATAGTATGTGGTCCCACCAAGGATTGGTGAGCTCCAACTCCATCAGAAAGGAACAAAACATCTTTTGGCAATGTAGCAGCTTTCCCGCAATAGCTTTTTGCAGATTTGACTTTGATGACATCAGCAGTGGTCATCAACATCTGGACTTAGAAAATTCCTAAATCCCATCAAGCATTGAGTGATGTTGAGACACTCAACACCATCAGCTTTGGCTCTCAGTGCTTCTGGACTTGGAAAATTTCCTGGCTTTGTCTCAGCTGTTTTGTCTCAGTGATCTCAGCGGTTTTCCATTTTTAGCTGAGACAAGCCTTTGTCTCAGCGCTTTCCTCTTATCTGCTGTCTCAGCAGTTTCTGTACTTTAACTGTCTTAGCGAATTTGTCTCAGCGGTCTTAGAGGTTTTTCATTTATCAACTGAGATAATTCTTTATTTCAGCGCTTTCCTCTTTATTAGAAGCGTTGAGTGAATCTACTTCACTCAACGCTTCTGGACTTAGAAACATTCCAGCTAATTTTGTTCTCAGTTGTTTACCTCTTGACTGTCTCGGCGCTTCTTGCTTTATTTAGAAGTGTTGAGTGAACTTGCTTCACTCAACGCTTCTAGACTTTGAAAGTTTCCAGCTCACTTTGTCTCTGTTGTCTCAGCTATCTCAACGCCATTTTCTCAGCTATCTCAGCTGTCTCAACGCCATCTTCTTAGCTGTCTCAACTGACTCAATGCCATCTTCTCAGTTGTCTTCAGCTGTCTCAACGCCATCTTCCCAGCTGTCTCAGCTGTCTCAGGGTGTCAATGTCTTCTTCTCAGCGGACTCAGCGCTTATGCCTTAGACGGATTTTCTAGCATTAACTTGATAAGCTTTGAGCACAGCTCAACGAACCGCAACCTGAGCTCGACGAACTTTGATCTTCTCAGTGCTCTCAGTGCTTTTTGCTTTAGACACTTTTTCTCATGCTTCAGCTTGACAACCGTTGGGCTGAGCTCGATGAACTGTAACCTAAGCTCGACGAACATCGAGCTAAGTTCGACGAATTTTGCATCCTGATTTCTTAAGCTTATGCTGAGTTGAACTCGACGATCAGCAAGCTAATTTCGACGATCAACAAGCTGATTTCGACGAACTCTGAGCTGAGTTCGACGAAATTTGAGTTTACTGCCCAACTCATTTTTCTTTACTTGTCCAATCATGGACTACCTGCATGCATAAACTAAAGTGCACATCAAATACATTATGCCCCTTAGCATGAATGGTGATGCTTCTTCAAATCCTGAGGGACATTGTAGGGCACAATTCCCAACAATCTCCCCCTATTTGAAGAAGGCGGAACATATATCCATGCTAAGGTGCATCAACACAAGAAATATCAAGATAGATCTGATGAACACATTGTCATGACCACTACCCATCTCAGTACTGGAAAACTCCCCCTAGATGAGATGACATAACACTATGATTGTGAGTTCTAAATTATCAATTATTGGCAGTGTAATAATATGATTAAGGTCTACCTAATCATTAACTTAGCCAGACAACAATAGGAAATTAAGAAATCTGTCAAGAAATAGCATATTTACCAACCACAGATATACAAGTGAGAATTTTAAGCACATTAGACACAATAATGAAGTTAGGGCCAAATCATATTTATTTCATTGATACAGATTTGAAATTTTTACATTATTGGTATACATTACAAGACAAGATGTGATAATTTAAACAATCCTAAGCTAGCAGCAATCTATCAAGATAATTCTCTAGTAGATGTGAGAAGTCCATGAAGTCTTTCTATTCAAGATAATTCTTGTCATGACTTCAAACATGGTCCTGGATATGGTGTCATGTGACCCAGGTTTGCAGATAAGGGCTTTCCCTACAATGTCTGCAAGAAGTTTTCCTCTCTGATTGAAGAATTTCCTTTTAGAGACCCAGATTTGGCCTCAGAGTATCCACACTATAAGAGAGCATTGTCTCTATCCGTGTCGACGAGCTCTTCTTCCTCGCTAGGGTTGACAGAGGGGATATGAAGTGCATTTCCTAACCTCTTAGGGTTTACCTTGATTTTGATGTCTTCAATCTAAAACCTGAGAGAGTTTTAAGATGGGTACATCTTAATGTTTGAGAAGAATTCCACGACCTCATTTCTAAGAATGGTGAAGGGTTCATAAAGGGTGTATTCTAGGCCAGCAATCTCAATCATCCTTAATACGGCCCTAATCTCAGGAGAGGCATGATTGAATCCATCCCTCACTATTTCGTATCCATCCTGAAGATCCTTGATGACATTTGGCACCATTGAAACAGAGCGGCAAGACGTTGAGACGGTTTCGGTCTCGACGGCTAGGGTTAAGGCTTTTAGAGAGCGATGTGAGTTTTCGTTTCTTGTCGTCTTTATATATATAATGAAAACATTTTAATTAATTTAATTAAATATTTCATTTGACTATTAAGATTGGTATTTTCGACTTCACGGAATGCCCGACAATTGTGCTTTCACTATATCACTCAACTTTTCTTCAATCAGTTCTATGGATGTTTAATTTGTGTTTTTTTTATTGATTGGTTGTACAATTTTCTTGATTTAGTAAAAACTTTGTCAAGATAAATAGAGGGGGACCTAACATGATAATGGGCCAGTTCTATTGGCACCCAATTTATGCACGGTTTTGTCCTAAGGCTTGTTAATAAGTTACTTGTAATTTTTAAGTAAATTTCAAATAAGTCTTGCAATGCAAAATCTTTCAAGAATTAACAGTGTAGTTAATTGAATCATTGTTTTTCTATTTGCTTGATTGGATTCATCTTTGAGCATAACTAACAAAACTCAATCAAATAGCAAACAAAATCTCTATATAACAGAGAGAGAGAGAGAGATACCTTGAGGCTTGTTTCCTCTAGCTTTTAAGGATCACTTACTTGACAGCCTCAACCTTGATTTGTTGCCTTTTATGGTGCATATTTGTAGAGCAACTATCATGTCCCAAACATTTTCCTGGAACACTCACTGTCCAAATACCAAGTCTTAAGTGGACAGGTACTTGGACTATCCTGTAAAACAGAGTTCATTTACCCTTATGCACCCAATGATAATTGGGACCTAGGTTCTTGTTATCATCATAAAACCTATACCTAACTCTCTGCCTGGGCTGAGCACCCAACTATCCAATAGTCACATTCAGGTTATGCCAGCAGTCAATGGCATAGTGACCCACTTTCCCACAGCACCAACATTTATGAATGTTGTATCTTCTCTTTAGGACAGCATAGAATTGTTGTCCATGAGAGAAGAGAATAGTACCAGACTTTGTTGGATGTGCATTACATGAGGCTTCCCCCCTTCTTCTTGAGTGAAGGTGCTGAGGTTCTAAATACACCTGGTCTAGTAGGGGCCAGTTGTATTTTTGGAGCCTGCCATCTGGTGGACTCTCTCATTTCCTTAGATAGAGGATACTTAGATCCAAATCTAAAGACTTTCTCCTGAACCTTGTGGCTAGAGTGGATAGTGTCACTCTTTCTTGGATCATGTGCCTTCACCCCACTAGTGGAGCACACATTTACATGACCCTTCTGGAGTGGTGCAAACTTGACAGTTTTAGAAGATGTATTTGCTTTCTGAAACACTGTCCTCTTATTAGGGCAATCAGATTTGAAGTGGTGATTGATGTGGTCAATACCTAGCTTCTTAGGGACTTGGCAAGTTGCAGCTTTTGGCAACTAACCCTGTGACTAAGAAGGGTTAATCACAATCCCCAACCTCTCTAAGAACTTTTGTTCCAGATATCTAATGTGCTTCTTCTTTTCTTCTAGAGGCATGGTCTGACACTCAAGATTTTTCTTGAGCTCAGAAATCTCATGACTTTTCTTATAAAACTCAATAGATTTATTGTTATAGAGAGTTTTATAAGGCCTTAGGACCTCTAATTCCTTGGCTTGCCTCTTGGAAAGTAATCTTCTCTCCTTTAGAGCAATTAGGAGTAGTCCAAACTTGTCAATCAATTGATTTGCATCAGTAACAGATTCATAACAGTCGTCATCATAGGATGAAGATGTACTAGTATCTGGACTGGTTTCAAAGTTAGAGAAAGATGTAGAATTTGAGAGAGATTGTACCTTGATTGATTCTGAATCTTCCTGACTTCTCTCTTCTGCAGACATTGCCATCAACCCATGGCATCCATGGATTTATTCATCCTCCTCATTTTCACTATCTAAGAGTGACAGGAGGGCCCTGATTCCTATCATGATAGCAGGATATTCCACTTTTTCTTCTGGATCTACAGCAACTGATATCAGCCCTAAGTAGGCTTCTTCCTCTAAATCTTCAGAATTTGAGGATGAAGAATCTGACCAGCTTCTCTCCATCTTAGTCACAAAGGACTTTTTCTTCTTCTTCTCATCTTCAGACTCTGAGCCACTGTCAGAAAGATTGACTTTCCATGTCCCTTCCATATAGTCAGTGAGAGAATCTCACATCTCTTTGGCTGACTTGCAGTGGACCACTCTCATGAGGGTTGAGTCATCCATGGCACTAACCATGATGTGTTGTGCCTTCTTATCCATAGATGCAAGGTTGATTTCTTCTTCGGACATCTCTACATAACTCTTTCGAGTCTGGATGCTTGCATCTGAAGTTGAGACCTGCATGGGGATGAAAGGTCCTTCATGAACTATTGAAAGCACCCTAGGATCAGAGGCTTCCATGATTTGCTTGACCCTTTCTTTCCAAGTCTTAAAGTTCTCCTTGTTGCAGATTTGAAGCTCCATTCCTTATGGATCTCTTTTGAACCCACAAGTGTGACCCTTTTAGCTAACCTTGGAGGTATACTCAGATTGTTAAATACTTTTTGAGCAACATCCCTTGATAGCACTTGAAAGTTATTTAATTGAAGGTTAGCTAATCACCTAGAGGGGGGTGAATATGTCTTTGAAATTTATAGCTTCTTTTGTTGTATTCTTATAACACTATCTAGAGCTTATCTTTATGTCCTGCGATAAGAAAGTAAAACAAACACACACAGCAAGCACACAAGTATTTATAGTGGTTCCCCAATTGGGTACATCCACTTTCCCTCCCACCTTTCCAACTTACTTGTTAGACAAGGCACAAACTCCAGCACTATGCTCTTTAAAGCTTACACCTCAGGCCCACAGCCTTACTCTCAGTGTGCTGTAGCACACCTACACTCAGTACCCCTCTAGGTACCTACATCTCAGCCTCCTCCAAGGCCGACAACTTAGTGACCAATTGGTCACCTTGAAGGGCTAAAACCCGAACAGGCAAGTGTACCTGTCGAATTGTAGTATCAAGGTCGTATTTAAACACGGGGTTGTCAAGTACTGCTACTCACGCTTGAACTATTATCCTGCCGAAAGTTTGTTGGGACTTTGAGAATTTTAAAATTAAACTAAAGATAATTTTTAGACGGAAAACTTATAATAAAAAGTTAGCATTCGATCGAAGATTCACCATGAAATGAGATGAGGGAGATAAAAAGTATAGTTTTAAACTTGCAAATCAAACGTGACCGTGACGGATCCGAAAATAAGACAAAATCTCGCTAGAGCATTAAGTCTCCTAACTGTACAACCTCGGGCTCGCAAAGAGCCCTCAAGAAGCAAACGGAGCGAGATAGGCAAAGGGGACTAGGAGGGCCCACTCGCAAGCGGCGAGATGATGGGCTCTCCAAGGGGCAAAACGCCCCGTCTAAAAGCGAGAGGGCCCCAGAAGCGAGAGGGCCCCAGAAGCGAGAGGACCTCCAAAGGCGAGAGGCGCCGGCGAGACGGGCGGCGGGTCCTTCTCGCCGGCAGGCCCCTTTCCTCTCGCCAGGGGGGGAGAGGGTTTTTTACTCTTTCCTATCAAAGCAGGGGTTTTTACTCTTCTACCCCGGGTATTTTTACCCTTTTACCTTTGGTGGGCTGCGTATAGCTCCTCAGAACAGCGGAGTTTGGCTGTTGGCAGGCCCAGCCAAGGGTACCCCAGTAATTTCAGGCCGGAGCAGTTTTGTTATTTGCAGTTCAGATTCTGAAATCTATAAATAAGCCCATAGGGGTTCTTCAGAAGGGACCCCTTTTTTGAGACTCAGGAGAGGAATTGACAGTCTTCTGAAGAACTCCAAGCCCAGCTTTTGGCTTTGGAGGGGAAGCTCTCTGTGACCTTCCGGGTAAGCGGTGGGACCTCCCTGCTGCGGCTTTGGGCCAGTTTGTTCTTAGTCCTTCACGACCAGTCGGAGGTCGAGCTTGGGCCTAGTAGGTGTCGGCTACGCCCCAATTTTGTGAACGCTTGTCGGAGTCAAATTTTGGCTTCAACAGTTCTGGTGCGGTGAGCGTGGAAGTAGCCGGTTCAAGAAAAGTTTGAGTTTGGTCCTATGACAGGAGGCGAAGGAGAAGGATCTGGTTCTGGAGGTTCCCCCTCCCAGGTAGAAGAGGCGACGAGGAAAATGCTGGAGGACTTCAGGCGAGAGGTCATGCAAACTATAAGCTTGGCCTTCTCGGCAAGGAGCGAGTGGGCGACACCTCAGGTTCCAATCGAGGTGGTCCCGCTTTTAGGCGAGAATGCCCCAGGCCAGCGCCCGGGAAAGGAGGTCCCCACAGAAGCTGGCGAGAGGGACGTGGCGGCGCGAGAGCTCTTCCCGGGCCAGCGTCCCGGGAAGGAGGTCCCGGCAAAAGACGGCGAGAAGGAGGCAGCTGTGCGAGAGCTCTTCCCTGGGCACGGTCTCGCAGATCGGGCCAGCCAGCCGAGGCCGCGGGACGTGCCCTCTCGGCAAGCAGTCGGCGAGAGCCCGTTTAGTGAACTTGTCATCTCGGCTCCGGTGCCGGAGGGGTTCCGGGAGCCCGACATGTCCTACTACTCAGGAAAGGATGATCCGGTGCAGCATGTGCAGTGGTTTGAGGATGTGGTTTCGATCAGACAGATGACGGATGCGTTTAAGTGTCGACTGTTTGCCATCACCTTGAAGGAGAAGGCGCGAGATTGGTTCCACCAGTTACCGGCAAGGTCGATTTATTGCTTTGAGGATCTGCGGAGGGGTTTCTTATTGAGGTTTTCAACATCGAAGAAGCGTAAGAAGGAGGCGGAGTGCTTGTTCTCGGTAAGGCAGAGCCAGGATGAAACGTTGGGGCACTACGTAGATCGGTTTCAGGAAGAGATCCTCCAGGTTCAGGAGGTCCCTGGGTATACGCTAATGCTTGCATTCACCCTGGGACTGAGGCCAGGTTTCTTCAGCATGGAGTTGAAAAGGGTGCCCCCCCCCCTCTCCTTTGAAGAGCTTATGGAGAGGGCGGCAAAGGAGACGGATTTCGAGAGAGCCAATCCGGCGTTTGCAAGGAAGTTAGCCAGGTTGGCGGAGGATGATGCAAAGGAACCAGGAACAGGGAAGCAGAGGGAGCAGAGGGAGCACAGAGAAGAGAAGAGGAGGGAGGAACCCCGAGGCCAGGGGAACCAGGGACAGAATCATCGGGGGGCCCGAGAGCCGAACAACCGGATAGGTTGGAGGCCTCATGAGGGTCGCCCCCATGAGTTGGGAGGAGGCTTCCAGGGAAGAGATAATTTCCGAGAACCAAGGAGGTTCGATCAACCGGCGTGGAGACAGGGAGTGAGGGATCGTTTTCAGCATCAGCAGGAGGCAATGGGGATCGGTCGAGGGAGAGGAGCTCGAGGAGGAAGGAGAGGAAGAGGAGATGGAAGAAGGGGTGGGGTGGCGTTGCCTTTCTGTGATTTCCATCAGGAGAGGGGTCACGCTACAGCCACGTGCCCAGAATTTTTGGAGATGAGAGAGGCCAGAGGTTTGAGGAGGCAGGATCCGCCGGTAAGGATCGAGGAAATGCAGCCGGGGGAGGCGGAAGATAGGTGTGAGGACCGGGTGGATGTGGGAACCCGGGGGGGTATCGGGGCCATCCATGGGGGGATTGGGATCGAGGCCACCCGGAAGGGGAGCTTCCAGACCATGTTCCGGAAGGGGGTAGCCTCAACCTCCCAGACTCCACCCCCGCTAGAAAAAATCACCTTCTCTTCAGAGGATATGCCGGAGTACGAGGACCCATTCTGCGACGCCTTGGTGATCCAGACGGCGGTGGAAAATTTTACGGTCTCCAAGATCCTAGTGGATAACGGGAGCTCCGTAAATGTGATTTTTAAGAAGGCCTTCGATGAGATGCAGGTGGAAGCCAAGAGGGTTTTGGCCTCGGATGGACCGTTGTTCGGGTTCTCCGGGGAGAGGAAAGAAGTGGAAGGGGGAGCTAATGGAGGTGGATCGGCGGCCCTCGTGGGTAGATCCCTTCGTTACCTTTTTTCTGACTGGAACCCTCCCTGAGGGGGTCAAAGAGGCAAGAATCTTCCGCCATAAGGCGGCCCACTATCTCATGCATGAAGGAGGATTGCACCGGAGGATGCTTTCGGGTCTCCTGGCTCGATGCGTGACGGAAGAGGAGACCAGACACATTCTGGAGGAGGTGCACTCCGGGGAATGTGGTAGCCATTCCGGAGGGAGGACATTGGAAGCAAGGGTGGTCAGGCAGGGGTACTTCTGGCCCACCCTGAGGAAGGACGCGACAGAGTTTGCGAGGAAGTGCCAGAAGTGCCAGCTCTACGCCCCCCTCCAGCTCTTGCCGGCTCAAAGACTCCGAAGCATCACAGCACCATGGCCTTTCGCCATTTGGGGAATGGATCTGGTGGGGCCTTTTCCTCCAGCTAGTGGGCAAAGAAGATTCCTCCTGGTTATGATAGATTACTTCTCCAAGTGGCTGGAGGTTAAGGCGCTAGCAAAGGTGACCTCTCAAGTCATCAGGAACTTCGTCTGGGGGGAGATCATTTGCAGGCACGGGCTGCCTCAAGCCATCGTCACGGATAACGGCCCCCAGTTCGCTAGCGAAGAGTTCATCAGCTTCTGCTCTCAGCAGGGCATCGACCTCAGGTTTGCCTCTGTCCACCACCCCAGGAGCAACGGTCAGGTGGAGGCGGCGAACAAGATTATCATTAACTTACTAAAGAAGAAGGTAGAGAATCTGAGGGGGAACTGGGTAGAGCAGCTCCCCTCGGTCCTGTGGGCTCTAAGAACAACCCCGAACACGGCCACTGGTGAGACCCCTTTCAAACTTTCCCATGGATGTGAGGCGGTACTACCAGTGGAATTCGAGGTCCGATCCCCACGGGTCGCGGCTGCAGGTGATGGGGACGAGGCGTGGAGGACGGAAAACGAAGAAGGCCTGCGCCTCTCACTAGACCTTACAGAGGAGCTGCGAGACGTAGCAGCCATCAGACAAGAGGAGATCAAGCGTCGAATGGCAAGGCACTTCGACAAACATATCAGGATAAAGCAATTCGCGGAGGGAGACCTAGTGCTAAAGAAGGTTGATGCGGCAGGGAGGTCCGCCCCGGTGGGAAAGCTCAATCCAAATTGGGAGGGACCTTATATTGTCGAGAGGGTGTTGAAAGCGGGGGGTTACTACCTCCAAGATGTGGAGGGTAGGACCTTGAACCATTCCTGGAGTGGGGATGACTTAAAACGCTTCTACCCATGAAAAGGGAGAGCGGTAGATGTGTACTTAAAGCGTGATCAATATAATATATTTCTCAAAACATCTCTTGTCTTTGCTTATTATGACGCCCTAAAGACAGGATCAAGAGATCTTCATCGGCACCCCGAGCTCGGCTCGGCCCCAGGTAGACCCGCTGCGCAGGCTCCCATCTAGCTGGCAGGTCCGAAGGCTCGCCTGTGGGGGATAGGTTTTGAGTTGAGATCTTCATCGGCACCCCGAGCTCGGCTCGGCCCCAGGTAGACCCGCTGCGCAGGCTCCCATCTAGCTGGCAGGTCCGAAGGCTCGCCTGTGGGGGATAGGTTTTGAGTTGAGATCTTCATCGGTACCCCGAGCTCGGCTCGGCCCCAGGTAGACCCGCTGCGCAGGCTCCCATCTAGCTGGCAGGTCCGAAGGCTCTCCTGTGGGGATAGGTTTTGAGTTGAGATCTTCATCGGCACCCCGAGCTCGGCTCGGCCCCAGGTAGACCCGCTGCGCAGGCTCCCATCTAGCTGGCAGGTCCGAAGGCTCGCCTGTGGGGGATAGGTTTTGAGTTGAGATCTTCATCGGCACCCCGAGCTCGGCTCGGCCCCAGGTAGACCCGCTGCGCAGGCTCCCATCTAGCTGGCAGGTCCGAAGGCTCGCCTGTGGGGGATAGGTTTTGAGTTGAGATCTTCATCGGCACCCCGAGCTCGGCTCGGCCCCAGGTAGACCCGCTGCGCAGGCTCCCATCTAGCTGGCAGGTCCGAAGGCTCGCCTGTGGGGGATAGGTTTTGAGTTGAGATCTTCATCGGCACCCCGAGCTCGGCTCGGCCCCAGGTAGACCCGCTGCGCAGGCTCCCATCTAGCTGGCAGGTCCGAAGGCTCGCCTGTGGGGGATAGGTTTTGAGTTGAGATCTTCATCGGCACCCCGAGCTCGGCTCGGCCCCAGGTAGACCCGCTGCGCAGGCTCCCATCTAGCTGGCAGGTCCGAAGGCTCGCCTGTGGGGGATAGGTTTTGAGTTGAGATCTTCATCGGCACCCCGAGCTCGGCTCGGCCCCAGGTAGACCCGCTGCGCAGGCTCCCATCTAGCTGGCAGGTCCGAAGGCTCGCCTGTGGGGGATAGGTTTTGAGTTGAGATCTTCATCGGCACCCCGAGCTCGGCTCGGCCCCAGGTAGACCCGCTGCGCAGGCTCCCATCTAGCTGGCAGGTCCGAAGGCTCGCCTGTGGGGGATAGGTTTTGAGTTGAGATCTTCATCGGCACCCCGAGCTCGGCTCGGCCCCAGGTAGACCCGCTGCGCAGGCTCCCATCTAGCTGGCAGGTCCGAAGGCTCGCCTGTGGGGGATAGGTTTTGAGTTGAGATCTTCATCGGCACCCCGAGCTCGGCTCGGCCCCAGGTAGACCCGCTGCGCAGGCTCCCATCTAGCTGGCAGGTCCGAAGGCTCGCCTGTGGGGGATAGGTTTTGAGTTGAGATCTTCATCGGCACCCCGAGCTCGGCTCGGCCCCAGGTAGACCCGCTGCGCAGGCTCCCATCTAGCTGGCAGGTCCGAAGGCTCGCCTGTGGGGGATAGGTTTTGAGTTGAGATCTTCATCGGCACCCCGAGCTCGGCTCGGCCCCAGGTAGACCCGCTGCGCAGGCTCCCATCTAGCTGGCAGGTCCGAAGGCTCGCCTGTGGGGGATAGGTTTTGAGTTGAGATCTTCATCGGCACCCCGAGCTCGGCTCGGCCCCAGGTAGACCCGCTGCGCAGGCTCCCATCTAGCTGGCAGGTCCGAAGGCTCGCCTGTGGGGGATAGGTTTTGAGTTGAGATCTTCATCGGCACCCCGAGCTCGGCTCGGCCCCAGGTAGACCCGCTGCGCAGGCTCCCATCTAGCTGGCAGGTCCGAAGGCTCGCCTGTGGGGGATAGGTTTTGAGTTGAGATCTTCATCGGCACCCCGAGCTCGGCTCGGCCCCAGGTAGACCCGCTGCGCAGGCTCCCATCTAGCTGGCAGGTCCGAAGGCTCGCCTGTGGGGGATAGGTTTTGAGTTGAGATCTTCATCGGCACCCCGAGCTCGGCTCGGCCCCAGGTAGACCCGCTGCGCAGGCTCCCATCTAGCTGGCAGGTCCGAAGGCTCGCCTGTGGGGGATAGGTTTTGAGTTGAGATCTTCATCGGCACCCCGAGCTCGGCTCGGCCCCAGGTAGACCCGCTGCGCAGGCTCCCATCTAGCTGGCAGGTCCGAAGGCTCGCCTGTGGGGGATAGGTTTTGAGTTGAGATCTTCATCGGCACCCCGAGCTCGGCTCGGCCCCAGGTAGACCCGCTGCGCAGGCTCCCATCTAGCTGGCAGGTCCGAAGGCTCGCCTGTGGGGGATAGGTTTTGAGTTGAGATCTTCATCGGCACCCCGAGCTCGGCTCGGCCCCAGGTAGACCCGCTGCGCAGGCTCCCATCTAGCTGGCAGGTCCGAAGGCTCGCCTGTGGGGGATAGGTTTTGAGTTGAGATCTTCATCGGCACCCCGAGCTCGGCTCGGCCCCAGGTAGACCCGCTGCGCAGGCTCCCATCTAGCTGGCAGGTCCGAAGGCTCGCCTGTGGGGGATAGGTTTTGAGTTGAGATCTTCATCGGCACCCCGAGCTCGGCTCGGCCCCAGGTAGACCCGCTGCGCAGGCTCCCATCTAGCTGGCAGGTCCGAAGGCTCGCCTGTGGGGGATAGGTTTTGAGTTGAGATCTTCATCGGCACCCCGAGCTCGGCTCGGCCCCAGGTAGACCCGCTGCGCAGGCTCCCATCTAGCTGGCAGGTCCGAAGGCTCGCCTGTGGGGGATAGGTTTTGAGTTGAGATCTTCATCGGCACCCCGAGCTCGGCTCGGCCCCAGGTAGACCCGCTGCGCAGGCTCCCATCTAGCTGGCAGGTCCGAAGGCTCGCCTGTGGGGGATAGGGTTGGGTCAAGCTATCTCCATCAACATCAAACTGACAAGGCAGAATTCATTTTGGCGAAATAGGGTGAGAAGTCCCCTTGAGCGACACTACACCTTGGCATCCCAACTTAGTCCTAAGGTACAAAATAAACAAAGGGGAAAAAGGGTGTGGAGTAGGGCAGGTGGCAGCACTCGCAGCGGATGGCTGTTGAGGATCGTCCCGCCGGTAGCGAAAGGGCACTCGCGGGGCAAGCCATTGCGCCAACTCGCGGGCGATTGAGCACGCCGGGAACCCGTCTCGCGTAGGAGCACTCGCTCTTCATCGGCACCCCGAGGATCGTCTCGCGGGCAAAAGGCAAACCAGAAATTAACTTCACAAAAATAAGAAATGAAAAATAGACAGCAAAATGGAGCACTCGCTCGTCACTTGACAGATGCCACAAAATATAGTCTAAAGTCTTTACATCAGAAGGAGGAGAGAGTGATTCTAAATCTTGGAGGCGGCGCATCAGTCCTCCTCGCCGGATGAAGAATCATCGCTCTCCTCGCTATAGAGCTCAGGGACCAGGTCGCGCGCGGTTACTGTCTCAGAATCGTCCTTCACGACCCCCAGGTCTTTCATCATCTGTAGCACCAGCTCAGCCCCGCGGACGCCAGCGTCTCGGCATCGCTCCTCGACCTCCTCATAAGAATAATGTGGCGGGGGAGTCTGGAAGGGCTCGCGGCGAGACGACGACGCGGCAGCCGCCTGGAGGCGCGCATTCTCAGCCGTCAGCGCCTGGACCTCCTCCTCCAAGGCCGCCACGCGCGAACGAAGTTGTCCCGCCGTCTCGGCATCCTGCGGGATGACCTGGCAATCAGCCAAGAATCGTGGAAAAGAAAAAACCCAAGGGAAAAAGAGAGTTGTGGCTTACCACACCGCCTTGGGCCTTCGCGAGGAGTGACTCGGCATCTGACAGCCTTCTCGCCAGACCAGCAGATTTCTCCCGTTCTGCCTCCAGGTTTTCCTCGCTGGCCTTCCATTTTGAATTAATGTAAATAAGGCGGCGAGAGGAGCGGTGTGAGAACTCCAAGGCCCGCATCTGGTGGTGGCAGGTCTTCAACACAAGGTCCTTGGTGGACTCGCTTTCAGGCAAAGAGGCGTCTAGCCCACCATAAAGGCCGTACCCGATGGCGAAGGCATGGCTGGAAGGGACCTCTTGCTCCTTCCATGATGGAAGGAGGGTAGAGATGGACACACGGTTGGCGTCCCGCCCCCACAGCAGAACCGGGTCGCTGATGGCATCGTGAACCACGGGACCCAGGTTATAATTCATGTGAGAGGCGGGGGCGGGACGGCCAGAAGAGTCGCCCTCGCGAGAAGAGGTAGCAGCCACCGGCTCAGAAGCAGCAGCTGGCGGGTTGGACACGTGCTCCCAGCGGCCGCCGCGTGCTCCCCCGCGAGGAGGCCTACTCCGCGAGTGGAAGGAGCGGATGGTTTGGAGGCCACGCCGCGCGAGACGGAGCTGCATATCGGTCTCATTGATGATGGACTCAGGGTCGGTGCCGTCGACATCCAGCTCGGCATCGGCTCTAGAAGATAGACGAGCGCACTCGCCCTCCAGCAACTCGATGCGCTTCTCCGCGGCCTGTTTGTCTAAAGTCAAGGAATGAATGAGGCGCGCGTGCTTCCGGAAGAGCTCAGCCGTCTTCCGCTTCATCTCCACTGGATCTGAGGGATCGCCCAGATAGTCTTCAATCCCGTCTGCAGGAGGAGGCAAGACGGAGAGTTGCTTCGGCTGCTCCTCAACAGGAGAGTTGGCCCGAGAATTTGCGCAAGGAGTGCAGGGACAAGGTGGAAGAGGCACTCGCAGGAGAGAGTGAGAATAGCGAAGGGGATTCAAAAGGGCAAGGGAAGGTCCCTTACCAAGATGGCGAGAGGTATCGGCAGCCGGGGAGGCGTCGTCCCTCCTCTCGCTGGGAGTAGTTGGAGGAGTAGATGAGGGTAGCGAATCAAGTTCCTCGCAACGGATAGAAGAACCATCTCGCGGACTCTTCGGGGACGGCGGGACCACAAGAGCCCCCTGAAAAAAGCGTTAGTCAGCAAAAGAGCACCCAGTCGCAGAAATAACAGTGGTAATCGCGAGTGTCCACCTCTTTTTCCGTAGAGAGCGCACGGGGAGTGGGGGCAGGTTTCAAAGAGGCGCGAGACGAATCTACTGCTGCAAGAGAAGGGCCCCCAGCCTTCGTCTTTTTCGAGCGAGACGACGGGGCGAGGGGACGACCCAGGGAAGAGGTGAAAGCAGCCACGTTGGCCTTATGTTGCTCTCGCACCAGGGCGAGACGTTCGCGAAAACTTTGACTGTCCGTCATTCTGCAAGAACTCGAGGACAGGGAAGAAGAAGAATATGCAGAGCGGGGCATCAGGAGCGCAGGGCAGGAGTCATATATTTATAGACCCGGTGGGGGCCTCCGAAGATTCCTCATAAATACGTTTTTTAATGCACCTTGAATAACGAGCCTCGGTTGAACATTCTTTTTGAGCTTAGAGTAATCTCAAAAAGAGCGGGGATTGTGTACAACCTCGGGCTCGCAAAGAGCCCTCAAGAAGCAAATGGAGCGAGATAGGCAAAGGGGACTAGGAGGGCCCACTCGCAAGCGGCGAGATGATGGGCTCTCCAAGGGGCAAAACGCCCCGTCTAAAAGCGAGAGGGCCCCAGAAGCGAGAGGGCCCCAGAAGCGAGAGGGCCCCAGAAGCGAGAGGACCTCCAAAGGCGAGAGGCGCCGGCGAGACGGGCGGCGGGTCCTTCTCGCCGGCAGGCCCCTTTCCTCTCGCCAGGGGGGGAGAGGTTTTTTTACTCTTTCCTATCAAAGCAGGGGTTTTTACTCTTCTACCCCGGGTATTTTTACCCTTTTACCTTTGGTGGGCTGCGTATAGCTCCTCAGAACAGCGGAGTTTGGCTGTTGGCAGGCCCAGCCAAGGGTACCCCAGTAATTTCAGGCCGGAGCAGTTTTGTTATTTGCAGTTCAGATTCTGAAATCTATAAATAAGCCCATAGGGGTTCTTCAGAAGGGACCCCTTTTTGAGACTCAGGAGAGGAATTGACAGTCTTCTGAAGAACTCCAAGCCCAGCTTTTGGCTTTGGAGGGGAAGCTCTCTGTGACCTTCCGGGTAAGCGGTGGGACCTCCCTGCTGCGGCTTTGGGCCAGTTTGTTCTTAGTCCTTCACGACCAGTCGGAGGTCGAGCTTGGGCCTAGTAGGTGTCGGCTACGCCCCAATTTTGTGAACGCTTGTCGGAGTCAAATTATGGCTTCAACACTAACTTATAGGCGCTTTGATCGAAATATCTTTACAAATCAAAGAGGCCTAAAGTTGCATTATCGAGGTGATCTGCACTATTGGATTTGACTCCAATCCGGAGAATTTACGTCGTCCTATCTCTAGGATTGCGTGCAACTCCTTCCTTCTTTCAGTGATCTTTCAAATCAATGAGTCTCTCGACTTCTATGAAATGAGATCAAATTGTCTACTACCTTATACCAGAAATACGGAGTCGAAACGAGATAAATCAAAGAAGGATCGAGAAATAATTTAGACAAAAATAAAACTAAGAAGTAAAAGAAAACCTCATCTCATTTCATGGATCCTCACGATCAAATACTAAGGAAGATTAGCTACTCATAATGGAAATTCAAATCAAAGTAGGATGAAAGAAATTCATTTTCATTACTTGCAAAAATAAAAGAGAACACAATATTTAAAAAAGGCAATATTATATTAAGTTGAAAGAAAAGGATTACAATAATGAAAGAAAATAACAACTCACTAGCTCTTTTGCTCTTCTACAACTCAACTCCAAAACTTCACTAAACTTCTTAACATAAAATGCTTACAAAAATAAAATTCACTCTCTCCAAAATCTAACCTCTCAATGCATGTGACATGGGTTCCTTTTATAGGAGAGGGAGAAGGTTCTAGAATAAAATGAAGATGAGGGGGCAAAGGAGGTGGGCGGCCATGTGCTTGGGAGATACATATATGGCATTTATGAGGGGAGAGGGAAAAGATGAGATCCATTGCATGTTGTTAAAATAAATAAAAAATAGAAAATACAAGGGGGATTAATAAGAAATAAAGAGGGGAGAAAGAATTAAAAGAGAGGGAAAGGGAGAAGGAGGGTCGGCCATGCTAAGGTGGCAAGGTCCAATCATGAATTAAATGAAAGGGAGAGGGGGAATGAGTGGCCGGCCAACACATGAATGGACTGGGCTGCACTTTGTGGGCTCGGGTAACTTGAAGAGGGCTGGTTGCATCACGTGGGCTGCTTCTGGAAGGAGTCGAGCTGCATGGTTGAAGAGGTCGGGCTGCTCCAAGGAGGTACTTGTGCTCGGGTTTGACTTGAAGGAGGCTTGGGCTCACCAATGAAGGCCGACCATATGAGAGGGCTGCACCATATGGGCTCCAACCTACAAAAATAAAATATAATAGAATGTTAAGTTTATGTTTCAACAAACATATAAACTAAGACAAACAACATAATAGAAAATTTTATAATTAAACCAAATAGGATGCATAAAATAAGGAATTAAAACATAACATTCAAAGAAAATAAAAATTAAAACATAACAAACTTAAAATACATGAAAATATAATTAATACTAGGAATATTTATACTAATTTAACCCAAAAATCGATGACTAAAACTAGTCATCAAATTCCCCCATGCTAGAGCATTTGCTTGCCCCCAAGCAAATGAAAATGAAAATTAGGGAATAAAAAGTAAACAAAGAAATTTTAGATTTCATAATTTAAGAAAAACAAAACATAAAAAATTAAACTATCCTAATTTCTATGTTAACAACTAGTGGGGTGAGAAGTGCACAATAGAAAACTTGAAAATGGAGACCTAAAGATATCATTAAAACATATAAAAGAATTACAAATTTCAAAATTCCTAAAACAAGGCATCCAAAATTAATGAAAATAAGATAAACAAAAATTGAAGTTCTAAATAAACGGCGCATTAACGAACTACTAGGTTGCTAGATAAAAATTAACTCTAAAACATCTCAAGGTAACCTCCAAAGAAATCCATCAATGATGGTGGCCAAAGGCTTGTCCATTCACACTCTCCACTACGCGAATTTACGTTCTAAAGATTAATAGGACTTCTAATAGGCGTTAAACTTGGCTTAGGTAAATGATTAGGAAATGAAAACAAGGATAAACATAGGAGCTTAAACACTAAACCAAGGTTGAGCTCAAAAAATAAACATAAACACATGAAGAGAAATGATAAGTACTTGAAACAAACAAAAGGCCATAAAAATTTTTTACTTTAATAAATTGGGAGCAAATAAACTTCATTTTTTTCTTTTCTCTTTTTTTTCTTCTTTTTTTTGATTTGATAACATTTTGATAATAACATTTTTTTCATAAAAGAGAGCTCCAAAAGTAGGCTTTAAAATTTTCCTTTCATTTCAAAGATAATACCTCCTCACAAAAAAATGATTTTTAAGCTCAAAGTTTTAGTGTGAAAATAGGAAAGGCATTTTGGCTTTGGAGCAAATAATGAAATAAAAGGTGGAGCTAAATCAAATAAACATGGAAAAGTCCCAAAATTGTTTTGCAATAGTAATTTTTTTTGTGGGCAAGAAAAGCTCAAACGAGTCAAAGGGTGGCCTAAATCATTTCTAAAGTACGTAAAAACGACGCACATGCTTTGAGAGTAACTAGGGACAAGTTCTAGACACCAAGATAGACTACCCCACAAATGAAAAAGAGCTAATATTACCTAGAAACCATTTGTACGTAATTAACCGAATAAGAAGAGCAACTACAAATTGCTAACTTAAAATGAGAAAATAGATGTCTATATTTAAGAACTAGAAACTAGTAAAACTAAGCTATGTTAAAATGATAAGTTTAGCAGACCTTTTCAAAGAGATCTATCTAGAACTACAAAATCGCACGGGCCTACACATCACTAGAAGAAACATAAAAATAAAGATGAAAATAATTTTCGATTTTGTTTTTCAAAAATATTTTAGCATTTTTTTTTGGATTTTTGGAATTTGATTGTAAAAATTTTTTTTGGGTTTTGCCTTTTATAATGTTTTTGTAGTTTTGATGAAGTTAAATAAAAAATAATAATACTACTAAAAGGCTCCAAAAGACTATACTAATTTTTTGAATTTTGTTTTAAAGCACTTTTTTTTGGAAAGAAGAAAAAAAAGAAACTAAACCCTCCCCCATGCTTAAAATTTTCATTGTCCTCAATGAAGGAGAAACAAAAACGAGAAAGAGTAGAAAATGCTTAAAAAAATTCAGCAAAGGAAAAATAAAAAGAACATGACTTCCCCGGGTTTGTTAGATGAAGGCGGATGTCACTCCCCCATGCTTGCTTTTTAGTGCACTTGATCATCAGCAGGTTTGATTTGATCCAGCTTGATATCAGCAAAGTTTGAGCGGCGATCACAAACTTGTACTTGAGCGGCCGCCGGGAGGAAGAGCGAAGTACAAACAAAACAGAAAAAGAAGAGTCTTGGGCAGGACTCCCAAGAATGTTCTTTATTTTATAATATAAAGATTGTCCGAATAATAATAAAAGTCTTGTCATAAGAAGAAGTCCAAAAAATAAAAAAAAAGTTTCACATCAGGATAAATATTTAAGAGTTCGACACAAAATTCTCCTTTGCAGGAGACACAAAATCAATATAAAAATAACGTTTCAGTTTATGACCTTTAACTTTAAAATCACCCTTATCCGTGTGTGAGAGCATCACAGTTCCATCAGAATAAACTTCCTTGACCGTAAACGGTCCAGTCCATCGAGATTTAATGTGTCCGAAGAAAATACATAAGCGTGAATTAAAAAGAAGAACTTGATCGCCAGGTTTAAAAATTTTATGGTGTCCCAAGTTCTTATCGTGATCGACTTTCGTTTCAGGGTCGGGTGATTTATCATATGAATTTTTCAGATTTTTTTCTTTTTCAAAAATGAGATTTTCAAGATTCTTTTGTCTAAAAACAGTTTCATTTTCAAAATTTGTTTGCATGGACATAACCATATTTTCAAAAACATTTGTAGAAAGTTCAGAAAAAGAAGACGAAAAATCATTTGGAGAAATATAGGAGTCTTCTTTTAATTCATCAATAAAAAACAAGAGTCATCATTTTGCAAAGAATTTCTCATAGATGGATTAATATCAAAAGTAACATCTTCATCTCCCACACACAGAGAAAGTCTTCCGTCACTCACATTTATGATTGCTCGAGCGGTGGCTAGGAAGGGACGACCAAGGATAAGAGGGACCTCCACGTCCTCTTCAATATCGAGAATGACAAAATCCACCGGGAAGATGAATTTGTCGAACTTTACTAGCACGTCCTCAGCAATACCTAACGGATATTTGATCGACCTATCGGCTAACTGGATACTCATTCTTGTAGGGCTGAGAGTGCCCACTCCTAGCTTCTTGAATAAGGACAAAGGCATCAAGTTGATGCTCGCACCTAGATCCGCTAGCGCATGTTTTATAAAAAGATCACCAAAAACGCAAGGAATTGAAAAATTGCCCGGATCGTTTATTTTTTAGGCAAGTTAGAGTTTTTAACGATCGCCGAGCACTCTTCATTTAACGTTATGTGAGAAAGATTTTCCAATTTCTTTTTATTCATTATTAAATCCTTTAGATATTTGGCGTATTTCGGCATTTGGCTAATGGCTTTGTGAAATGGCAAATTTATATGAATTTGTTTAAACATTTCAAGAAAGCGTGAATATTGATCATCTAATTTTTCCTTCCTATGCCTAGCCGGATAAGGAGGTGGCGGAAATTCCTTTATAATTGTCGAAGCATCATTTTGAAAATCGTTAACTTATTTTTCAAAAATATACTTTTCTTTTGCAAAATTAGATTTGTCTTTTTCTTTTTCAAAATTTTTATCATATTATTCCGTAACGATAATATTTTTAGCAATAGGAGAGACAATCACCTCAGGCTCTTCTCTTGTGGTGGGCTCGTTGATAACTTTACCGCTCCGAAGGAAAATCGCATTCACGTGCTCCCTTGGGTTTGGTTCAGTGTTTGAGGGAAGAGCCCCTGGTGGCCTCTCGGAGATGACCTTGGCAAGTTGACCGACCTGGTTCTCTAAATTTTTCACGGAGCTAGATAGACTTCTAATGGTAGCATCATTCGAGCTTATATATTTAGAAAGTATTTCCTCCAAAGATGGAGTTTTTTTGAAAATTTTGGTTTTGATATTGTGGTGGTGGTGGTGGAGTGAAATCACGTGGTGGATGCGCAGCATTAGCAGGGTTACTCCAAGAAAGATTAGGATGGTTACGCCATCCAGGATGATAAGAGTTCGAAGCAGTATTAAAACCAGGAGGAGAAGAAAAAGTAGAAAAAGTAGTCAAATTTGCAGAATTATTTTGAGAAGGCATGGGTATGTTCCCCAGATAATCTACCTGCTCGGCAGCAGCAGCATTCGGATTTTCATATACCTTAGCGGCGGAGGAAGCAGTCATCTCTGAAATCTTCTTGTTCAGCATTTCCACTTACAGCGCCAGTTGCGAAATCGAGTCCACCTCATAAATACCTGCAGGTTTATTTGGGCGAGTCCTAGACGAGTTCCACTGAAATGTGTTCATCGACATGTCCTCTATAAGCTCAAGAGCGGCTTCCGGAGTTTTGCAGTCCAAAGAACCAGTGGAAGCGGCGTCTATCATTTACTTAGTCTCTTGATTTAGCCCATTATAAAATGTCTGAAACTGTAACCATACAGGCAGAGCATGATGGGGGCAGCGTCCCAAAAGCTCTTTGAACCTCTCCCATGTATCATAGAGGGTCTCAGAAGCAATTTGAGAATATGAAGTTATATTGTTTCTTAATTTAGCAGTTTTGGCGGGGGGGAAATATCTTGCAAGAACTTTATCCATTAGAATGTTCCAAGTAGTGATTGATCCTCATTGAAGAGAACTCAACCACTGCTTGGCTTTTGTCCTTAAAGAGAAGGGGAAGAGTCTTAGCCTAATAGCATCGTCTGAGACACCATTTATTTTGAAGGTGTCACAGATCTCGAGAAAACTAGAAATATGCAAGTTTGGATCTTCATCTTGTAATCCGTCGAACTGTACATATTGCTGCACCATTTGTATGATGTTATGCTTAAGCTCAAAATTACTGTTCGCAATTACAGGTCGAACAATACTTGTTTTAGTCCCCTCCAAGTTGGGTCGAGCATAATCGGACATGGTCCTTTGTTGAGCCATTCCTGGGTTGGGATCTCCCATTTCAGAATTAAAATTACAATCACCGTCGGAATCCTCAACTGCTGTTTGAGAAGTGGAACCTCTGAATCGCAAGTTTCTCCGAAAGGAGCGTTCGATTTCTGGGTCCAAGTCAATAAGTAGCGACGGATTCGTGCGGTTCATGCACTAAGAAAATTAGAAGGATAATGGAGGAAAGAAAAAGAGAAGAAGGGAAATAAAAACTTGAAGAAGAAAATATAGAAAGGTAAAAAAAAAATTTGATTTTTTGCAGAAGTAATAGCGAAAGTGTTTTCCTAATATTGACGAAAAAGCTTCCCCGGTAACGGCGCCAAAAACTTGATGGGCTAAAACCCGAATAGGCAAGTGTACCTGTCGAATTATAGTATCAATGTCGTATTTAAACACGGGGTTGTCAAGTACTGCTACTCACGCTTGAACTATTATCCTACCGAAAGATTGTTGGGACTTTGAGAATTTTAAAATTAAACTAAAGATAATTTTTAGATGGAAAACTTATAATAAAAAGTTAGCATTCGATCGAAGATTCACCATAAAACGAGATGAGGGAGATAAAAAGTATATTTTTAAACTTGCAAATCAAACTTGAGCGTGACGGATCCGAAAATAAGACAAAATCTCGCTAGAGCATTAAGTCTCTTAACTTATAGACTCTTTGATCGAAATATCTTTACAAATCAAAGAGGCCTAAAGTTGCATTATCGAGGTGATCCGCACTATTGGATTTGACTCCAATCCGGAGGATTTACGTCGTCCTATCTCTAGGATTGCGTGCAACTCCTTCCTTCTTTGAGTGATCTTTCAAATCAATGAGTCTCTCGACTTCTATGAAATGAGATCAAATTGTCTACTACCGTATACCGGAAATACGGAGTCGACACGAGATAAATCAAAGAAGGATCGAGAAATAATTTAGACAAAAATAAAACTAAGAAGTAAAAGAAAACCTCATCTCATTTCATGGATCCTCACGATCAAATACTAAGGAAGATTAGCTACGCATAATGGAAATTTAAATCAAAGTAGAATTAAAGAAATTCATTTTCATTACTTGCAAAAATAAAAGAGAACACAATATTTAAAAAAGGCAATATTATATTAAGTTGAAAGAAAAAGATTACAATAATGAAAAGACTACAACAATAATGAAAGAAAATAACAACTCAGTAGCTCTTTTGCTCTTCTACAACTCAACTCCAAAACTTCACTAAACTTCTTAACATAAAATGCTTAAAAAATAAAATTCACTCTCTCCAAAATCTAACCTCTCAATGCATGTGACATGGGTTCCTTTTATAGGAGAGGGAGAAGGTTCTAGAATAAAATGAAGATGAGGGGGGCAAAGGAGGTGGCCGGCCATGTGCTTGGGAGATACATGTATGGCATTTATGAGGGGAGAGGGAAAAGATGAGATCCATTGCATGTTGTTAAAAGAAATAAAAAATAGAAAATACAAGGGGGATGAATAAGAAATAAAGAGGGGAGAAAGAATTAAAAGAGAGGGAAAGGGAGAAGGAGGGTCGGCCATGCTAAGGTGGCAAGGTCCAATCATGAATTAAATGAAAGGGAGAGGGGGAAGGAGTGGCCGGCCAACACATGAATGGAGTGGGCTGCACTTTATGGGCTCGGGTAACTTGAAGAGGGCTGGTTGCATCACATGGGCTGCTTCTAGAAGGGGTCGGGCTGCATGGTTGAAGAGGCCGGGCTGCTCTAAGGAGGTACTTGTGCTCGGGTTTGACTTGAAGGAGGCTTGGGCTCACCAATGAAGGCCGACCATATGAGAGGGCTGCACCATGTGGGCTCCAACCTACAAAAATAAAATATAATAGAATGTTAAGTTTATGTTTCAACAAACATATAAACTAAGACAAACAACATAATAGAAAATTTTATAATTAAACCAAATAGGATACATAAAATAAGGAATTAAAACATAACATTCAAAGAAAATAAAAATTAAAACATAACAAACTTAAAATACATGAAAATATAATTAATCCTAGGAATATTTATACTAATTTAACCCAAAAATCGATGACTAAAACTAGTCATCAAATTCCCCCATGCTAGAGCATTTGCTTGCCCCCAAGCAAATGAAAATGAAAATTAGGGAATAAAAAGTAAACAAAGAAATTTTAGATTTCATAATTTAAGAAAAACAAAACATAAAAAATTAAACTATCCTAATTTCTATGTTAACAACTAGTGGGGTGAGAAGTGCACAATAGAAAACTTGAAAATGGAGACCTAAAGATATCATTAAAACATATAAAAGAATTACAAATTTCAAAATTCCTAAAACAAGGCATCCAAAATTAATGAAAATAAGATAAACAAAAATTGAAGTTCTAAATAAACGGTGCATTAACAAACTACTAGGTTGCTAGATAAAAATTAACTCTAAAACACCTCAAGGTAACCTCCAAAGAAATCCATCAATGATGGTGGCCAAAGGCTTGTCCGTTCACACTCTCTCCACTACGCGAATTTACGTTCTAAAGATTAATAGGACTTCTAATAGGCGTTAAACTTGGCTTAGGTAAATGATTAGGAAATGAAAACAAGGATAAACATAAGGGCTTAAACACTAAACCAAGGTTGAGATCAAAAAATAAACATAAACACATGAAGAGAAATGATAAGTACTTGAAACAAACAAAAGGCCATAAAACTTTTTTACTTTAATAAATTGGGCGCAAATAAACTTCATTTTTTTTCTTTTCTCTTTTTTTTCTTCTTTTTTTTTGATTTGATAACATTTTGATAATAACATTTTTTTCATAAAAGAGAGCTCCAAAAGTAGGCTTTAAAATTTTCCTTTCATTTCAAAGATAATACCTCCTCACAAAAAAATGATTTTTAAGCTCAAAGTTTTAGTGTGAAAATAGGAAAGGCATTTTGGCTTTGGAGCAAATAATGAAATAAAAGGTGGAGCTAAATCAAATAAACATGGAAAAGGCCCAAAATTGTTTTGCAATAGTAAATTTTTTTGGTGGGCAAGAAAAGCTCAGACGAGTCAAAGGGTGGCCTAAATCATTTCTAAAGTACGTAAAAACGATGCACATGCATCGAGAGTAGCTAGGGACAAGTTTTAGACACCAAGAAAGACTACCCCACAAATGAAAAATAGCTAATTTTACCTAGCAACCATTTGTACGTAATTAACCGAATAAGAAGAGCAACTACAAATTGCTAACTTAAAATGAGAAAATAGATGCCTATATTTAAGAACTAGAAACTAGTAAAACTAAGCTATGTTAAAATGATAAGTTTAGCAGACCTTTTCAAAGAGATCTATCTAGAACTACAAAACCGCACGGGCCTACACATCACTAGAAGAAACATAAAAATAAAGATGAAAAAAATTTTCGATTTTGTTTTTCAAAAATATTTTAGCATTTTTTTTGGATTTTTGGAATTTGATTGTAAAAAAAATTTTTTGGGTTTTTCCTTTTATAATGTTTTTGAAGTTTTGATGAAGTTAAATAAAAAATAATAATACTACTAAAAGGCTCCAAAAGACTATACTAATTTTTTGAATTTCGTTTTAAAGCATTTTTTTTTGGAAAGAAGAAAAAAAAGAAACTAAACCCTCCCCCATGCTTAAAATTTTCATTGTCCTCAATGAAGGAGAAACAAAAATGAGAAAGAGCAGAAAATGCTTAAAAAATGCAGTAAAGGAAAAATAAAAAGAACATGACTTCCCCGGGTTTGTTAGATGAAGGCGGATGTCACTCCCCCATGCTTGTTTTTTAGTGCACGTGATCATCAGCAGGTTTGATTTGATCCAGCTTGATATCAGCAAAGTTTGAGTGGCGATCACGAACTTGTACTTGAGCGGCCGCCGGGAGGAAGAGCGAAGTACAAAGAAAATAGAAAAAGAAGAGTCTTGGGCAGGACTCCCAAGAATGTTCTTTATTTTATAATATAAAGATTGTCCGAATAATAATAAAAGTCTTGTAATAAGAAGAAGTCCAAAAAATAAAAAAAAAAAGTTTCACATCAGGATAAATATTTAAGAGTTCGACACAAAATTCTCCTTTGCAGGAGACACAAAATCATTATAAAAATAACGTTTCAGTTTATGACCTTTAACTTTAAAATCACCCTTATCCATGTGTGAGAGCATCACAGTTCCATCAGAATAAACTTCCTTGACCGTAAACGGTCCAGTCCATCGAGATTTAATGTGTCCGAAGAAAATACGTAAGCGTGAATTAAAAAGAAGAACTTGATCGCCAGGTTTAAAAGTTTTATGGTGTCCGAAGTTCTTATCGTGATCGACTTTCGTTTCAGGGTCGGGTGATTTATCATATGAATTTTTCAGATTTTTTTCTTTTTCAAAAATGAGATTTTCAAAATTCTTTTGTCTAAAAACAGTTTCATTTTCAAAATTTGTTTGCATGGACATAACCGTATTTTCAAAAACATTTGTAGAAAGTTCAGAAAAAGAAGACGAAAAATCATTTGGAGAAATATAGGAGTCTTCTTTTAATTCATCAATAAAAAACAAGAGTCATCATTTTGCAAAGAATTTCTCATAGATGGATTAATATCAAAAGTAACCTCTTCATCTCCCACACACAGAGAAAGTCTTTCGTCACTCACATTTATGATTGCTCGAGCGATGGCTAGGAAGGGACGACCAAGGATAAGAGGGACCTCCACGTCCTCTTCAATATCGAGAATGACAAAATCCACCGGGAAGATGAATTTGTCGACCTTTACTAGCACGTCCTCAACAATACCTAACGGATATTTGGTCGACCTATCGGCTAACTAGATACTCATTCTTGTAGGGCTGAGAGTGCCCACTCCTAGCTTCTTGAATAAGGACAAAGACATCAAGTTGATGCTCGCACCTAGATCCGCTAGCGCATGTTTTATAAAAAGATCACCAAAAATGAAAGGAATTGAAAAATTGCCCGGATCGTTTATTTTTTTAGGCAAGTTAGAGTTTTTAACGACCACCGAGCACTCTTCATTTAACGTTACGTGAGAAAGATTTTCCAATTTCTTTTTATTCATTATTAAATCCTTTAGATATTTGGCGTATTTCGGCATTTGGCTAATGGCTTCGTGAAATGGCAAATTTGTATGAATTTGTTTAAACATTTCAAGAAAGCGTGAATATTGATCATCTAATTTTTCCTTCCTAAGCCTAGCCGGATAAGGAGGTGGCGGAAATTCCTTTATAATTGTCGGAGCATCATTTTGAAAATCGTTAACTTCTTTTTCAAAAATAGACTTTTCTTTTGCAAAATTAGATTTGTCTTTTTCTTTTTCAAAAATTTTATCATTTGATTCTGTAACGATAATATTTTCAGCAATAGGAGAGACAATCACCTCAGGCTCTTCCCTTGTGGTGGGCTCGTTGATAACTTTACCGCTCCGAAGGAAAATAGCATTCACGTGCTCCCTTGGGTTTGGTTCAGTGTTTGAGGGAAGAGCCCCGGGTGGCCTCTCGGAGATGACCTTGGCAAGTTGCCCGACCTGGTTCTCTAAATTTTTCACGGAGCCAGATAGACTTCTAATGGTAGCATCATTCGAGCTTATATATTTAGAAAGTATTTCCTCCAAAGATGGAGTTTTTTTGAAAATTTTGGTTTTGATATTGTGGTGGTGGTGGTGGAGTGAAATCACGTGGTGGATGCGCAGCATTAGCAGGGTTACTCCAAGAAAGATTAGGATGGTTACGCCATCCAGGATGATAAGAGTTCGAAGCAGTATTAAAACCAGGAGGAGAAGAAAAAGTAGAAAAAGTAGTCAAATTTGCAGAATTATTTTGAGAAGGCATGGGTATGTTCCCCAGATAATCTACCTGCTCGGCAGCAGCAGCATTCGCATTTTCATATAACTTAGCGGTGGAGGAAGCAGTCATCTCTGAAATCTTCTTGTTCAGCATTTTCACTTACAGCGCCAGTTGCGAAACCGAGTCCACCTCATAGATACCTGCAGGTTTATTTGGGCGAGTCCTAGACGAGTTCCACTGAAAAGTGTTCATCGACATGTCCTCTATAAGCTCAAGAGCGGCTTCCAGAGTTTTGCGGTCCAAAGAACTAGCGGAAGCAGCGTCTATCATTTGCTTAGTCTCTTGATTTAGCCCATTATAAAATGTCTGAACCTGTAACCATACAGGCAGAGCATGATGGGGGCAGCGTCCCAAAAGCACTTTGAACCTCTCCCATGTATCATAGAGGGTCTCAGAAGCAATTTGAGAATATGAAGTTATATCGTTTCTTAATTTAGCAGTTTTGGCGGGGGGGAAATATCTTGCAAGAAATTTATCCATTAGAATGTTCCAAGTAGTGATTGATCCTCTTGGAAGAGAACTCAACCACTGCTTGGCTTTTGTCCTTAAAGAGAAGGGGAAGAGTCTTAGCCTAATAGCATCGTCTGAGACACCATTTATTTTGAAGGTGTCACAGATCTCGAGAAAACTAGAAATATGCAAGTTTGGATCTTCATCTTGTAATCCGTCGAACTGTACATATTGCTGCACCATTTGTACGATGTTAGGCTTAAGCTCAAAATTACTGTTCGCAATTACAGGTCGAACAATACTTGTTTTAGTCCCCTCCAGGTTGGGTCGAGCATAATCAGACATGGTCCTTTGCTGAGCCATTCCTGGGTTGGGATCTCCCATTTCAGAATTAAAATTACAATCACCGTCGGAATCCTCAACCGTTGTTTGAGAAGTGGAACCTCTGAATCGCATGTTTCTCCGAAAGGAGCGTTCGATTTCTGGGTTCAAGTCAACAAGTAGCGACGGATTCGTGCGGGTCATGCACTAAGAAAATTAGAAGGAGAATGGAGGAAAGAAAAAGAGAAGAAGGGAAATAAAAACTTGAAGAAGAAAATATAGAAAGGTAAAAAAAAAATTGATTTTTTGCAGAAGTAATAGCGAAAGTGTTTTCCTAATATTGACGAAAAAGCTTCCCCGGCAACGGCGCCAAAAACTTGATGGGCTAAAACCAGAACAGGCAAGTGTACCTGTCGAATTGTAGTATCAAGGTCGTATTTAAACACGGGGTTGTCAAGTACTGCTACTCACGCTTGAACTATTATCCTACCGAAAGATTGTTGGGACTTTGAGAATTTTAAAATTAAACTAAAGATAATTTTTAGACGGAAAACTTATAATAAAAAGTTAGCATTCGATCTAAGATTCACCATGAAACGAGATGAGGGAGATAAAAAGTATAGTTTTAAACTTGCAAATCAAACTTGAGCGTGACGGATCCGAAAATAAGACAAAATCTCGCAAGAGCATTAAGTCTCCTAACTTATAGACTCTTTGATCGAAATCTCTTTACAAATCAAAGAGGCCTAAAGTTGCATTATCGAGGTGATCCGCACTATTGGATTTGACTCCAATCCGGAGGATTTACGTCGTCCTATCTCTAGGATTGCGTGTAACTCCTTCCTTCTTTGAGTGATCTTTCAAATCAATGAGTCTCTCCACTTCTATGAAATGAGATCAAATTGTCTACTACCATATACCGGAAATACGGAGTCGACACGAGATAAATCAAAGAAGGATCGAGAAATAATTTAGACAAAAATAAAACTAAGAAGTAAAAGAAAACCTCATCTCATTTCATGGATCCTCATGATCAAATACTAAGGAAGATTAGCTACGCATAATGGAAATTCAAATCAAAGTAGGATGAAAGAAATTCATTTTCATTACTTGCAAAAATAAAAGAAAACCCAATATTTAAAAAAGGCAATATTATATTAAGTTGAAAGAAAAGGATTACAATAATGAAAAGACTACAACAATAATGAAAGAAAATAACAACTCACTAGCTCTTTTGCTCTTCTACAACTCAATTCCAAAACTTCACTAAACTTCTTAACATAAAATGCATACAAAAATAAAATTCACTCTCTCCAAAATATAACCTCTCAATGCATGTGACATGGGTTCCTTTTATAGGAGAGGGAGAAGGTTCTAGAATAAAATGAAGATGAGGGGGGCAAATGAGGTGGCCGGCCATGTGCTTGGGAGATACATGTATGGCATTTATGAGGGGAGAGGGAAAAGATGAGATCCATTGCATGTTGTTAAAAGAAATAAAAAATAGAAAATACAAGGGGGATGAATAAGAAATAAAGAGGGGAGAAAGAATTAAAAGATAGGGAAAGGCAGAAGGAGGGTCGGCCATGCTAAGGTGGCAAGGTCCAATCATGAATTAAATGAAAGGGAGAGGGGGAAGGAGTGGCCGGCCAACACATGAATGGAGTGGGCTGCACTTTGTGGGCTCGGGTAACTTGAAGAGGGCTGGTTGCATCACATGGGCTGCTTCTGGAAGGGGTCGGGCTGCATGGTTGAAGAGGCCGGGCTGCTCTAAGGAGGTACTTGTGCTCGGGTTTGACTTGAAGGAGGCTTGGGCTCACCAATGAAGGCCTACCATATGAGAGGGCTGCACCATGTGGGCTCCAACCTACAAAAATAAAATATAATAGAATGTTAAGTTTATGTTTCAACAAACATATAAACTAAGACAAACAACATAATAGAAAATTTTATAATTAAACCAAATAGGATGCATAAAATAAGGAATTAAAACATAACATTCAAAGAAAATAAAAATTAAAACATAACAAACTTAAAATACATGAAAATATAATTAATCCTAGGAATATTTATACTAATTTAACCCAAAAATCGATGACTAAAACTAGTCATCAAATTCCCCCATGCTAGAGCATTTGCTTGCCCCCAAGCAAATGAAAATGAAAATTAGGGAATAAAAAGTAAACAAAGAAATTTTAGATTTCATAATTTAAGAAAAACAAAACATAAAAAATTAAACTATCCTAATTTCTATGTTAACAACTAGTGGGGTGAGAAGTGCACAATAGAAAACTTGAAAATGGAGACCTAAAGATATCATTAAAACATATAAAAGAATTACAAATTTCAAAATTCCTAAAACAAGGCATCCAAAATTAATGAAAATAAGATAAACAAAAATTGAAGTTCTAAATAAACGGTGCATTAACGAACTACTAGGTTGCTAGATAAAAATTAACTCTAAAACACCTCAAGGTAACCTCCAAAGAAATCCATCAATGATGGTGGCCAAAGGCTTGTCCGTTCACACTCTCTCCACTACGCGAATTTACGTTCTAAAGATTAATAGGACTTCTAATAGGCGTTAAACTTGGCTTAGGTAAATGATTAGGAAATGAAAATAAGGATAAACATAAGGGCTTAAATACTAAACCAAGGTTGAGCTCAAAAAATAAACATAAACACATGAAGAGAAATGATAAGTACTTGAAACAAACAAAAGGCCATAAAACTTTTTTACTTTAATAAATTGGGCGCAAATAAAGTTCATTTTTTTCTTTTCTCTTTTTTTCTTCTTTTTTTTTGATTTGATAACATTTTGATAATAACATTTTTTTCATAAAAGAGAGCTCCAAAAGTAGGCTTTAAAATTTTCCTTTCATTTCAAAGATAATACCTCCTCACAAAAAAATGATTTTTAAGCTCAAAGTTTTAGTGTGAAAATAGGAAAGGCATTTTGGCTTTGGAGCAAATAATGAAATAAAAGGTGGAGCTAAATCAAATAAACATGGAAAAGGCCCAAAATTGTTTTGCAATAGTAAATTTTTTTGGTGGGCAAGAAAAGCTCAAACGAGTCAAAGGGTGGCCTAAATCATTTCTAAAGTACGTAAAAACGACGCACATGCTTCGAGAGTAGCTAGGGACAAGTTCTAGACACCAAGAAAGACTACCCCACAAATGAAAAAGAGCTAATATTACCTAGCAACCATTCGTACGTAATTAACCGAATAAGAAGAGCAACTACAAATTGCTAACTTAAAATGAGAAAATAGATGCCTATATTTAAGAACTAGAAACTAGTAAAACTAAGCTATGTTAAAATGATAAGTTTAGCAGACCTTTTCAAAGAGATCTATCTAGAACTACAAAACCGCACGGGCCTACACATCACTAGAAGAAACATAAAAATAAAGATGAAAATAATTTTCGATTTTGTTTTTCAAAAATATTTTAGCATTTATTTTTTGTATTTTTGGAATTTGATTGTAAAAACTTTTTTTTGGGTTTTGCCTTTTATAATGTTTTTGAAGTTTTGTTGAAGTTAAATAAAAAATAATAATACTACTAAAAGTCTCCAAAAGACTATACTAATTTTTTGAATTTCGTTTTAAAGCATTTTTTTGGAAAGAAGAAAAAAAAAGAAACTAAACCCTCCCCCATGCTTAAAATTTTCATTGTCCTCAATGAAGGAGAAACAAAAACGAGAAAGAGCAGAAAATGCTTAAAACAATGTAGTAAAGGAAAAAAAAAGAACATGACTTCCCTGGGTTTGTTAGATGAAGGCGGATGTCACTCCCCCATGCTTGCTTTTTAGTGCACTTAATCATCAGCAGGTTTGATTTGATCCAGCTTGATATCAGCAAAGTTTGAGCGGCGATCACGAACTTGTACTTGAGCGGCCGCCGGGAGGAAGAGCGAAGTACAAAGAAAACAGAAAAAGAAGAGTCTTGGGCAGGACTCCCAAGAATGTTCTTTATTTTATAATATAAAGATTGTCCGAATAATCATAAAAGTCTTGTAATAAGAAGAAGTCCAAAAATTAAAAAAAAAATTCACATCAGGATAAATATTTAAGAGTTCGACACAAAATTCTCTTTTGCAGGAGACACAAAATCATTATAAAAATAACATTTCAGTTTATGACCTTTAACTTTAAAATCACCCTTATCCGTGTGTGAGAGCATCACAGTTCCATCAGAATAAACTTCCTTGACCGTAAACGGTCCAGTCCATCGAGATTTAATGTGTCCGAAGAAAATACGTAAGCGTGAATTAAAAAGAAGAACTTGATCGCCAGGTTTAAAAATTTTATGGTGGCCCAAGTTCTTATCGTGATCGACTTTCGTTTCAGGGTCGGGTGATTTATCATATGAATTTTTCAGATTTTTTTTCTTTTTCAAAAATGAGATTTTCAAGATTCTTTTGTCTAAAAACAGTTTCATTTTCAAAATTTGTTTGCATGGACATAACCGTATTTTCAAAAACATTTGTAGAAAGTTCAGAAAAAGAAGACGAAAAATCATTTGAAGAAATATAGGAGTCTTCTTTTAATTCATCAAAAAAAACAAGAGTCATCATTTTGCAAAGAAATTCTCATAGATGGATTAATATCAAAAGTAACCTCTTCATCTCCCACACACAGAGAAAGTCTTCCGTCACTCACATTTATGATTGCTCGAGCGGTGGCTAGGAAGGGACGACCATGGATAAGAGGGACGTCCACGTCCTCTTCAATATCGAGAATTACAAAATCCACCGGGAAGATGAATTTGTCGACCTTTACTAGCATGTCCTCAACAATACCTAACGGATATTTGATCGACCTATCGGCTAACTGGATACTCATTCTTGTAGGGCTGAGAGTGCCCACTCCTAGCTTCTTGAATAAGGACAAAGGCATCAATTTGATGCTCGCACCTAGATCCGCTAGCGCATGTTTTATAAAAAGATCACCAAAAACGCAAGGAATTGAAAAATTGCCCGGATCATTTATTTTTTTAGGCAAGTTAGAGTTTTTAACGACCGCCGAGCACTCTTCATTTAACGTTACGTGAGAAAGATTTTCCAATTTCTTTTTATTCATTATTAAATCCTTTAGATATTTGGCGTATTTCGGCATTTGGCTAATGGCTTCGTGAAATGGCAAATTTATATGAATTTGTTTAAACATTTCAAGAAAGCGTGAATATTGATCATCTAATTTTTCCTTCCTAAGCCTAGCCGGATAAGGAGGTGGCGGAAATTCCTTTATAATTGTCGGAGCATCATTTTGAAAATCGTTAACTTCTTTTTCAAAAATAGACTTTTCTTTTGCAAAATTAGATTTGTCTTTTTCTTTTTCAAAAATTTTATCATTTGATTCCGTAACGATAATATTTTCAGCAATAGGAGAGACAATCACCTCAGGCTCTTCCCTTGTGGTGGGCTCGTTGATAACTTTATCGCTCCGAAGGGAAATCGCATTCACGTGCTCCCTTGGGTTTGGTTCAGTGTTTGAGGGAAGAGCCTCGGGTGGCCTCTCGGAGATGACCTTGGCAAGTTGCCCGACCTAGTTCTCTAAATTTTTCATGGAGCCAGATAGACTTCTAATGGTAGCATCATTCGAGCTTATATATTTAGAAAATATTTCCTCCAAAGATGGAGTTTTTTTGAAAATTTTGGTTTTGATATTGTGGTGGTGGTGATGGAGTGAAATCACGTGGTGGATGCGCAGCATTAGCAGGGTTACTCCAAGAAAGATTAGGATGGTTACGCCATCCAGGATGATAAGAGTTCGAAGCAGTATTAAAACAAGGAGGAGAAGAAAAAGCAGAAAAAGTAGTCAAATTTGCAGAATTATTTTGAGAAGGCATGGGTATGTTCCCCAGATAATCTACCTGCTCGGCAGCAGCAGCATTCGCATTTTCATATACCTTAGCGGCGGAGGAAGCAGCCATCTCCGAAATCTTCTTGTTCAGCATTTCCACTTGCAGCGCCAGTTGCGAAACCGAGTCCACCTCATAGATACCTGCAGGTTTATTTGGGCGAGTCCTAGACGAGTTGAAAGAAATTGTACCTAATCACCTAGAGGGGGGGTGAATAGGTGACTTAAATCTTTTTGACTTTTTAAGCAGAATTCAGATTATTTCACAGAGTTATAACTACTTTTTCCAAGCAATCAAACAGCAATCACAGAATATCACATGCACACGGTGAACACACAGGTTTATAGTGGTTCCCCAATGTTTGGGTGCATCCACTTTCCCCCTTCGCCTATCTAGTAGTGTACTAGATTCGGCCAAACTCCTACACTATCTCAGATCCTCAGATCTTACACTCAGAACCCCAAAACAGGTTCCTACAGCTCAGGCCCAAGGCCCTACAACTCAGTCTTCTTCAAAGACCTACACTCAGCTTCTACACAAAGCCTACACTCAGCCACAACAGGCCTACACTCAGCCACAACAGGCCTACACTCAGAGAATTAGATCTCCTACCCTCAGGCACACAGGCCCTACACTCAGCCTTTATAATTGCAGGCTTACAACTCAGATCACTATGGATCCTACAAGAAATTAGAATACACAGTTTATATACCTACAACTCTGAATAGAGAGATGAGTTGATAGGTTCTTGATGAGTTCTTGAATGAACTCTGCTGAGAACAATATCACTTGACTTTTCTTCAAAGCTTCTTGAATGTAGAACACAATAGGATTGATTCTCTGCAGCTGATCTTCAATCACTGCAACTTAAGATTCAGAGCTAGGTCTGAACCCTTCTTCACAGCCTGGTTCCAATGGCTGTCTTCTTGGATGGAGCTCTCTCTCTCTCCAACTTCTTAGATTTTCACTTGATTCTTCAATGAATAGCTAGATCTTCTTTTCTTTTTCAATCACTTGATCATCTGTTGAATCTTAACTTTCTGTAGACAGTATAAGCCTATTTATAGGTCTTCTTCATGGTGACCGGCTGGTCTGGTTTCTAACTAATTTCTGACAACTCTGACAGGTGTAGTAGACCGGCTGGAATGGCAGCTGTCAAGTCATCCAGTCAGTTCTTGAAATAACTGTAACTGTCTGAAAGTGTCGAGACAATCTGTCTTTAAGTGTCGACACTTATAGACCAAGTGTCGACACAAGTTGACTAAGTGTCGACACTAGCCTTCAAGGTGTCGACACTAGCCTTCATGGTGTCGACACAACTCCTTATGTTGTAGAATTCACTTCTCGACACAGCTTCTTCATCATGTGTCGACACTGATATTCTGTGTCGACACAACTTCTTGTTCTTCAGCACTTAGTTGAATTTTTGTAAGTGTCGACACAACTCCTTTGTGTCGACACATCTTCATGTGTTGAACTTGTTAAGTGTCGACACTTCTTCTTGGTGTCGACACATGCCTTCTGTGTTGATACTTGCTGTGTGTCGACACTGCTCCTTGTGTCGACACATTCTTCTTCTGTTGAGACTTTGGCTGAGTGTCGACACATCTCCTTAGTGTCGACACTTGTACTTAGAATATTTTGTTGAACTTTGCTGAGTGTCGACACGGCATCCTAGTGTCGACACTTTCTTCATGTGTTGAGTCTTCTGCTATGTGTTGACACATTCTTCATTGTGTCGACACTTTCTTCAAGTGTTGAGTCTTCTGCTGAGTGTCGACACATTTTTTATTATGTCGACACTTATACTTAGACTCTGCTTACTTTTGCTGAGTGTCGACACAGCCTCCAAGTGTCGACACTTTCTGATGTAGACACAGTTCCTCTGGGTGTCGACACTGCTGCTAAGTGTCGACACTACTTCACTGGACTTTTCTTCATTGAGTGTCGACACAACCTGTATGTGTCGACACTTTCTGTCTGGTGTCGACTCTGTATCCCTGGTGTCGACACAATTACTCCAAGTGTCGACACTGCTTGCCTGGGTGTCGACACAAGTCTTCTTAAGTGTCGACACTTTGCTCCGGGGTGTCGACACATGGACTTACAATCTTTTCAGCTTTTCCCTGCAAATACTTAACCTGCACAAGGCAACTCAAAATACATCAAATACATTTTGATGTATATCATTGAGTAGGGTGAGGCTTCTTCAAATCAGGTACATTTAAACCAATGTACCCAACAATCTCCCCCTATTTGGAGAAGTCATAACCCTTAGTCAATGATATACACCATTCATAATAAGATTACAGAATGATGTAAAACAGGATTATGCAATCAGGGAAAACATAAACATGTATTAAACAAACATGTATACATAGACATCATTTCAGAACAATTATGAAATAGATTTATCACACAGCACATTGTTCTAACAACTTTGTCATATTCATTTTTCAAAAGTTTACAAGGTGTTTAAAATCAAAAGATTACAATTGTAAACTGAAGAAAATTCTATTCTATTTTTGATCAGCATCTTTGATCACTATTCCCTTTCCAGACTATATCTTGGCTTGTACAGGGGCTTCAGCATCTTCAGTATCAGCAGGCTTTTTCCCTTTCAGCTCCTTATTCTTTAGCTCTTCAGCTTTAATCTTTTGCCTCTCAAAATAATGATAAGGCTTGGGAAAGTACTTGCTAGGCTCCTGGGCAGTAGGAGGTAGCTTTCCCATCTTTGCCTTTCTTTTATATTGCACTATGGCTTCTTGCCTTGTCTCATGCTTCCTCCATTCCCATTCAGAAAACCATTTGTTTCTATCTTGAATATTATCCTTAGCAGCCTTCCATGCAGTTAAGATAATATTTCTTGAAGTGGGGCTCCACTGCTCAAAATCAGGCCTTTGTTCAGCTTGCTCTCTGAACCTCTTCTTAGACAGTCTGGCTTCTTGTTCTTTCAGTAAAGCTTCTTGCATAGCCTCAGATACTGGCTGAACCACCTTCTCTATAATGACATTTTCCTTTCCCTCAGGTGGGCTATACATGGACTGTATATCAGCATGTATCATATCAAAATCTGGAGGAGGGTAGATTACTTGAGCCACTTCAGGTTGCTCCCCTCCTAGATATGCAGGATGTATCCCAGATTCTGCTACATTGTCATCATCACATAAAGGAGGATAACCAAGAGTTGCTCTGATAGAATTAGAAATCCACTTTGCATGATCAGAGCTGGCTTTGACTAACACCCTCTCCCCCTTTATGACTTCTCTTTCCATGTGATCTCTTAGATCATCCTTTTGAAATCTTACTTGGGCATCCAAATAGTTGACTCCATCTTTAAAGAAAGGTTTTAACCTTTGGAGTTTTTCAGTGATGAGCTTCTGAGAGTCTTGTATAGCAGTTGTAACAGCAGTTAAGCTCTCTTGCAAGTGCTTATCAAACTCTGCCTTAGCAGTAGCAGTAGCTGTAGTCTGTCCAGCAGCTATATTCTTCATCTCTGTGACAATTGCATTGTGAGAAGTAGTCAAATTGTCATTCATCCTGAGCTGGTTTTCCAGAACATATCCTTGGTTCAGTGCAATGTCATCCACCTGAGCTTTTATCTTCTCCTGATGTGTAGCCAAGTATACCACTGCATTCCCTCCCTTGTGGAAGCAGTCAGTCATCTCCTTCTTATTTAGATTCATTTCAAATCTTATAGACTTAATGTCTTGGGTCAGATCAAATTGTAGAGACTTATGACCCTCATCCATATATGTTTCTATAGCTTTCCTGTGCTCATCAAGCTTAATTTGCATAGCAACCATCAAAGCACTGTAATCTACAGTTGGTGCTGGCTGTAGTACAGGTTGTGGTGCTATAGTTTGCAGAGCTTTCTTATAAGTCTGGCTCCTCCTCTTGAATACTTGGAATTTTCTTTTCTTTACTCTTGCAGTCTCCTCATCTTCAGAAGCAGATGTGCTGGCTATTTCTACCCTCTCCTTAGGTAGCTCCTCAATATCCTTCTGCTTCTCAGGCTCTTGTCTTGCTGTTTCTTCTAAAATTTCCACATGCTCCCCCTCAACTTGAGCATTCTCCCCCTCAGCAGCAGCACTTTCCTTTTCAAAATCTGTCTGATCCAGATTAAGGAAAAGATCTTCCATTCTATACTCTTGTTGAGGTTGTGATGGAGATTCTCTTATCTCATCAGTGACTTGATGTGGTTCCACTTGAGCTTCAACAGATATGTCCTCCATGACAACATTTGTGGGTTGACTAGTAATCTGAGGTTGCTGATTAACATCAGATAAGTTGTCAATTATAACTTCACTCTCAATAAGGAAATCTAATTGATTGATTTCTGAGATTACCTCAAGGATAGTGTGGGTTGCTTTCTCACTCTCTAGTGGAGTTGACTCTTCCACTACTAGGGGCTCCCCCTGGATAGAATCTTGGTGTATGGGGCTAGCTTGAGGTAACTCCCCCTGCCTCTCTGCAACCTCTTGTTGAGCTGGAGATTTCCCTGCATCTCCAGGTTCTTCTTCATCAGGAGTGAAGACAACTTGTTCTTCTGAACTGCTGGATGATTCTTAAGCCACTGGGGCTATCTTTTTCTTCTTCTTAAGTGGGGTTTCCTTCTCAGGTGTTGGCATCTCCTTGGTCAACACTCTATCCCATCTTGAGAAGATTCTCATGTCCATTATTCTCATGTGGTTGATTTTAGATCCAGCAGCTTGACTCATAACCTCTGGTATACTACCAGCAAGGTACAGACTAAGAATCCTACCCAAATTGGGTTTCTTCAGGCTCTCCTTTATCTTCTCAAATAATACTGCAGACCAATCAGTAGTTAGTTGAAAGATAATCCTTGTCATGATGCTGAACATATAAGCTGAAATCCTGTCATGTCCACCAGACTTGCACAGGATAACCTTCCCAACAATTTCAGATAGAAATTTCCCTTGGCTGTTCATTCCTTTCCTATTGAACACAGGGCCAATTTTCAACTTGGAATCCAGTCCACACCATGTTAAAGCTTCTCTGGTCTTAGAAGCAGTAACTTCATCTTCTTCCTTTGTCCTTGGTAGGTTGAGTACCTTTCTTAAACTTTTAGGTGAGACCTTCACCTTTTCTCCATGAACCCTTGACTTGATCTTGAGTCCAGAGTCATCTAGAGTTGCTCCATTTAGAAATTCCAATACTTCTTTCTTCCAGATCTTAGTCGGCTCTGAGACAAGAAAATCTAACCCTGAATTTGCAACTAGGGTTACTACATCCTTGATTTCCGATTCTGCATCGTCAAACGCATGCCGCACCAGTTCATAGCCTTCGTTCACGTTCTCCTCGAGCTTTGGCGCCATTAGGGTTTAAAGAATTTGAATTGAGAGAAGAGAGGTGTCAACACACAAGTTTGGTCTCGAAACTTTTGTGAGCGTGTCGACAGATAATGTTGAAACCCTATTTATACCTTTCTAGGATTGAAGATGAAAGGGCGGGTTAACTAACTCAAATTGTGTCGACACTGATGAAAAGTGTCGACACTGACTTATAATGTCTTGACACCTATGTGTCGACATAAGTTTAGTCAACAGAATATATGTGTCGACACTTGTTTATGTGTCGACACCGCTTAGCTTGACACATAGTCGAGATATTACTTCACTAATTCTGCATAAAGTCTAAGTGTCGACACCACCTTGGATGTGTCGACACCTACTTATCATGTGTCGACACTAATTTTCTGAAGTGTCGACATCAACTTCCTAGATGTGTCGACACCTTTTCTCTAAAGTGTCGACACTAATTTTCTGTCTCGACACAGACAACTCTATGTGTCGACACTATTTTACTTAGCCATTTCTGTAAACTTATTCTAAGTTTATCATACCTAGTTCAATTTTAAACCTATTGAACTTTGTTTCTTCTAAGGCTTAGTATACATATCAGCTAGTTGATTATCTGTTTTAACATATTCCAGTAAAATATCTTCTTTTTTTACATGTTCCCTAAGAAAATGATATTTTATTTCAATATATTTAGTTCTACTATGGGAAACAGGATTGTTTGCAATTGATATAGCACTAGTAGAATCACAAAACAGTGGTGTTCTACTTACCTGAATTCCATAATCCTCAAGCTGATGTTGTATCCATAGAAGTTGAGCACAGTAACTTCCTGCAGCCACATATTCTGATTCTGCAGTGGAGATAGCCACACTTGTTTGCTTTTTGCTACTCCATGAAATCAGTCTTCCACCTAGGAATTGACAGGTTCCAGTTATACTTTTCCTATCTTCTTTGCAGCCTGCAAAATCTGCATCTGAATAACCTGTCAGTTCAAAGTCTCCATTCCTAGGGTACCAAAGGCCTAGATAAGGAGTGCTCTTTAGATATCTCAGTATCCTTTTGGCTGCTGTCAAATGAGACTCTTTAGGGCAAGCTTGGTACCTAGCACAGACACATGTAGCATACATGATATCTGATGTACTTCAGTCAAATAGAGTAGGGAGCCAACTATCCCTCTATACAAAGTCTCATCTACAGGTTTCCCTGCATCATCTTTGCTAAGAGACATACTTGACCCCATAGGAGTCTTCATGGTACTGGATGAATCCATACCAAACTTCCTTATCAGTTCTAGGGTGAACTTAGACTGGCATATGGATAAACCATTCTCAGTCTGTCTAACTTGGAGACCCAAGAAGAACTTAAGTTCCCCCATACTGCTCATCTCAAATTATCCTTGCATTAGTTTTGTAAACTTTTTGCAAAGACTACTTTCAGTAGACCTAAATATGATGTCATCTACATATATTTGGACTAGTATTATCTTGCCTCTGGATTCCCTAAGGAATAGAGTCTTGTCTATTTTCCCCCTTGTGAACTTATTCTCAATGAGGAAACTAGACAGGGTTTCATACCAAGCCCTAGGGGCTTGTTTTAACCCATATAAAGCTTTCCTAAGTCTATAGACATAATTAGGTTGAGTTAAATCAACAAAACCTGATGGTTGTTCCACATAGACTTCTTCCTTTAGATTACCATTCAGAAAGGCTGACTTTACATCCATTTGGTAGACCTTAAATCCTTGATAGGTTGCATAGGCCAGGAACATCCTTATGGCTTCCAGTCTGGCTACTGGAGCAAAGGTTTGATCAAAGTCAATACCTTCTTCCTGCCTATATCCTTTAGCAACCAATCTTGCTTTGTTCTTGACAATTACTCCATGTTCATCCATCTTGTTCCTAAAGATCCACTTGGTTCCAATTATGTTGTGGTCTTTTGGTTTAGGAACAAGCTCCCAGACTTTGCACCTCTTGAACTGATTCAGCTCTTCTTGCATTGCCTCAATCCAATGAGGGTCTAGGATGGCTTCTTCAAACTTCTTTGGCTCTACTTGGGATAGAAAACTGGAGTAGAGTGCTGCACTCAGATTTCTGCTCCTTGTTTGTACCCCTTGTCTTGGATCACCAATGATTTGATCTGCTGGATGATCTCTTAGATGCCTACTAGCTGGAGGCATCCTGGCTTCAGGTTGAACTTCTTCAGTTTCTTCATCTTGCTGCACTCCATGGACTTCTTCTTCATTAGGTACATGTAGTACTCCCCCTGGACAGCAGCCACTATCTTCTACTTGCTGTCTTGCAGTAGGTTCTTCTTCAATAGTGAGCTTGTCCATCTTCTTAGTTATACCTGTGGAGCTGCAAATACTACTAGACAACTCATTGTTAATAAGTCTAGTTTCATCAAATACTACATGTACAGACTCTTCTACAACTTGAGAAGACAAGTTGTAGACTCTATATGCCTTACTATTGTTGTTGTAGCCAACAAAGATCCCCTCTTGGGACTTGGCAGCAAACTTGGTCAAGTAAGACTTTCCATTGTTAAGTATAAAGCACTTACAACCAAAGATCCTGAAATAGGATAGGTTTGGTTTTCTGCCTTTCACAATCTCATAGGGGGTCTTGTTGTGGCTTTTAGTAATGGTAGCCCTATTAATTACATGGCATGCAGTATTAACTGCCTCAGCCCAGAAATATTCTGGGAGAGATGTGTCACTTAATAGGGTTCTACCAGCCTCAATCAAGGTTCTATTTTTCCTCTCAGCAATGCCATTTTGCTGAGGTGTCCTTGGTGAAGAAAATTCCTGAAATATCCCAAATTCTTCACATAGTTTTGCCATACTATCAGACTGAAATTCAGTACCATGGTCACTTCTTATCTTGACCACTGTACTGTCTAGTTCATTCTGAATTTGTTTGACAAATCTATAGAAGATTCTAGGTGTTTCAGATTTCTGTCTAAGGAAGAACACCCAGGAAAACCTTGAGTAGTCATCTACAACTACAAAGGTATAGACCTTCCTACCTAGGCTGTGAACTGGCATAGGACCAAAGAGATCCATATGCAAGAGGTATAAACACCTCACAGCATCTTTGTTTTCAATGCTACTAAAGGTGGATCTAGTCTGCTTGCCCTTTTGACAAGCTGAGCATATTCCATCTTTAATACACTTAACTTGAGGATCATTCCTCACTAACTCTTTGCTAAAGAGTTGGCCAATTGTCTTGTAATTTAGATGGGCTAGTGTTGGGTATTGTATCCACAATTACCTGGATTTGAGGAAGCCACCTGTCAAGCTAAGATGAATTCACAATGTATTTGATGAAACTTCTTAAGTTGTGCTTGCAGTTCTTCCATGCTAAGTGCACACCAATGTCAGGGTGCAGTAGGTCAATATACACGGGTCTGCACGACGTAATCCCTCGTTGAGCAGATCAGTGTGTTGGCCTACGTGTACTCTCTCTATTGGAGTGCACTTACTTTCAAGTACAGGGCCATGTTTATGCAAGAGAAGACAAGGAGCAAGGATGGGTCAAGGAGCAGCACTTGGGTGGAAAGACGAAAATTCGTCCAAGTAAAAGTCGACGAGAATCACCAAGTGATTCTCGCCGATTCGGCGAGAATCACTAGTGATTCTCGCCGAATCGTCGAGAATCATTAGTGATTCTCGCCGACTCCTTCCGGCTAACTTAAAATGGTGCCAAGTAAGATTCGGCGAGAATCACTAATGATTCTCGCCGAACCCGTCGCTAAGCAGGTCGTGAATACCAAGTGAAAATCGTTGAGAATCAACAAGGGAATCGTCGAGAATCACTCGGTGATTCTCGACGAATCGTCGAGAATCGTTAACTGATTCTCGCCGAATCGTCGAGAATCACCAATGATTCTCGACGAATTTTACTTGGCGTTTTCTCTGGATGCTGCTGGACCGGTTTCTGCCGCTAGACTAGTTTGAACCGGATTTCGGGGATCTACGTGTGGGACCCATAACGGTCATATTGTATGGGTCTACAGTGTATAAATACATGGGTATTTTTGAACAGTATGCAGGGAAGAAAATAAGAAATACGCGAGCACGGGAAAACCCTAAATCATCGCTTCCGCTCCGCCGTCGCCACCGCCGCTCGCGATAAGTTGGTCGCCGCTGTTGATCGCTTCTCTTCCCGATCTCCGGTGACAGAAGCTTAGTAAAGCTTTGAGTCTCACGTGTCTATCCAGAGATCTCTTGTCTCTCGATTTGTTGATCGGGAATAACTTCCCCGTCCGAATCGATCGAGACGACCGATCCTCGTGTGACCGTTGGAAGACCAAGCTAGCTTCGCTACGAAGATTGGATCTCTAAGTTCAGCAGCCGCTCATCATCATAGCCGCCGATCCCGAAGCAAGCCGCCGCTCTTCTTGCCGCCGCCAGTTCCGGGGAGATCCTTTCCAAGAGAGACCAAGGTTGTAGACTCTTCGTTGACTTCACGAACACGTCGTCTAACGAAGAGGAACACCGTAGTCTCCAAACGAAGTTTGTATCTCGTGTACATTCTATTTTACATTTGTTGTAAAGGAACGATTGTTCCGTGTTATAAGGGTTGGGTGCAACCCGGTTTGTGGGAGTGTTGACTCCTACGTGTGGAAGGGTTCCTTCCGTTAGTGCAGGGATTGGATTTCAATCCTGTTGGAGAAGAGACTGAGTCGTCCCTTGTTGGGAGATAGGTCGAAGGGGGAAAGTGGATGTACCCAAGTCGGGGAACCACTATAAATTGCCTGTGTATTCTGTGTGCTGTGCTTTTTATTTTTATTGTGCAGGTACCGTCGTAAATTCCGCAAAAGCGTTGCACGTCACCTATCCCCCCCCCCCCATAGGTGAACTTTGTTGACACTAGGTGGACTTTCAAGTGGTATCAGAGGGAGGTTGCTCATCAAAAAGGTTAACACCTTGAGTAGAATCCTGCCACCAGTGTCAAAAGCATGGAGCTGGATTATGAGATATCGCCACTCAAACTCCCCGCTTGCACAAAGGATTATTATCCCATCTGGAGAATGAGAGTGTCATTTCACCTTGATGCTATCGATCCTCGAGCATCTTTCATCCTGTAAGAGGGTCCATTTATTCCCATGAAGACCTCCGACTCTGGGATCCAAGTGCCCATGTGCATTGCTGAGATGTCAGAGACGGAGCTGTCACTATTTAACTTGGATGAGAGGATTCGTCAAATTATCTTGGATATCTGGTCTGGAGCCTCTCGCTCTAGATTGGAAAAATGCCGGACTGCTAAATCTATGTGGGTGATGATCTCAGAGTTGATGGGGGGGTCAGAGAAAGCTGAAATCTGCAGTCAACCAGAGGATGAAGCCTATGTGGGGGTCCTCACCTCTGAAGATGAAGGCATGGATCACGCGGACAACATCAGAGCTCCAGTGTCCGTGTCAGAGACTGACGAGGCCAGTGAGGAAAGCTGCTCTGATGAGGATGAAACAATTGTCACTGGCTCTAATGACAATAACACCGAAGAGCAGGTAACTTCTTCATCCTGCCCCAAATCTTTTGAACTTTCTGAAGACAGGAACTGCTCTCCTCCAGAAAATTCTGATTCCCTGAAGAGAGCCCTTCAGGAAAGCAACCTACTTGCTGAGGAGCAAGCTCAAGAGATTGCTCGACTAAAGATCTTGTTGGTTCTCCAATTGGCGTCCAACAAGGTCAAGGACTCTAAGATCTCAGCTCTAGAGAGTAGTCTAGAGAATGAGAAAAGAATAGTATCAAACTTTTCCAAGGTTGATGCTATAAAGAGAAAACAAAAAACGGGTGGATCTCCCGGATTATCAGTTCGTGGAGAAATGGGGAAACGGTATTCCGACCCCCCACTCCAAGCAGGAAGGCAACTCCTCATGCCTTCAGGTATGACCACAGGAATAGTCGTGGTCACTACAAGGGTGATCTGTCCCCATGTGGAGACACCCGTAGTGCAAGGGCCGTCGTGGCCACCCATGAGAGAATACCTAAGGCTCATTCTGAGCCCTTTGTATTCACTGTCACTGCCCCAACTCGGAGCGAATCTGCATGTCCCCGCTCACAGACGACTTCTCACCACCTGAGGACACAGGATAGGCAGGTTAGAAGTCATGGTGTAAGTTTTCATGAGGCCTCAGGAAGGAGGATGCCTGAAAGAATGGCACCACCTTCCCGGCCTCATGACGCTCACAACATGCATTCCTTCCACCCTTCCACGTGTCACGATGGAAGAGAAAATTTTGTGAGGCGATCATGCTCTATCCCGGTTAGACCTAGGACCGTGACTACCTCAGTCACTAGATCAGGTCGGAAACGACGATACAACATTCACTCATGTTGGTGCTGTGGCAAAGTGGGGCACTTTGCCATCGACTGTTGGCACAACCCCTCTGTGCCAACGGCAAGGGCTTATCCACATTCACGGGACAGAGTTCGTCTTCCTGACAGGTTTTCTGAAGGGAAGCAGTTGAGTGCCTATGCTAACAGGAACCTAGGACCCAACATGATTTGGGTTCCTAAGGTAAGGTAATTTCTTTTTGCAGGGTAGTCTAGGTTCCCGTAAATATGATGGGAACTAGACAGTAGGTGTTCCGCGACTAAATTGGAACATGCATCGGGAATAACAGAAGTGACATATATATTTATATAAGCATACTCTCATCGAGCACCTGGTATGGTATAGTCAGAGAGACTCAATGTTAACTCTTATAATCCCAGGTACTTTTGATCAGTTCAAGGACTTGCGTCATATTGCATCCTCATTTACATATATATCTCTATCTATGTGTATATTTATCCTTATACATGTATGTGTGCACATCTAAGGATAGGTTAACTCGATACATGCAAACCTTTATACATCAATAAAGAGTTAATGAAGATATGTCATTGTGAATCTCGACAACTCACAATTGACATCAAGAAGTGTTTGGAGAAGCCTCGCTCAAACCCAAATAGATTGGCTTTACAATATATATGTATTTATCATTCTCATATTGACTTGACATCAGAAGAATTCGAAAATGTTGCAATGCTTCTTAACGTGAAAATTCCTAGTAGAGAAACCTTTCAATTTCGAATTAGACAAATCCCGCCGACCCATTATATACTCGGAATCTCGCCGACCCTTCACCTTCCTCAAGTATCCCGCCGAAGGAGCAAGATACACGAGTCCCGCCGACTCTCGCAGAAACCACGCCAAATCACAAGGTTTCTTCCGTCGGATCCCGCAAGGAAGCTCGTCGAATCTCTCAAAGTTCCCGCAAGGTTTCTCCTTTAGGAATCGCGCAAGGTTCTCGTCGGATCCCGCACCGCCTTCGCAAAATCCCGCAAGTTCTCCATCGTCTTCCCCTAAGTTCCCGCAAGGTTCTCGCAAAGTTCTCGTCGAAAGGCTCCCGACGAATCCCGCCGAACCCCGCAGGAAACTCTCCTACTCACCGAAGGTCTCCATCGTTGTTTCCCGCTAGGTCTCCACCGAAGGTCTTCCCAAAGGACGCTCAAGGAAGATTTCTTGCAGGAAGCTCTCCAACTCACTTCCGTCTACGCCTTTAGGTAACCTCTTCCTCACCCGTACTTGGACGTTATCACTAGTGACGCTTTCCTTTTGACTGTTCATTAAAGCTTAGAGTAGGGCTTCTCTCTCTAGATCTGCAATGGCTCCAAGGACAACTGCTGGGTTGGTCACCGGTTGCGAGCTTGTTCGAACTGGGTTCTCTCACGCCTCGGACGAATTCCGCAACATCATTCTGATGCTGGAAGAGGCTGGGCTAACATTCATCCTGGAGCACCCTTGCAAAATCTTGGACAAAGAGGTGCTGGAGTTCTTCGCCACCGCAAGACTCCGAAATGGAGACTCACTAATCAAAAGCAAGGTGGCTGGGGCAAAGGTCAAGCTGTCTGCCAGCAAGCTGACTCGCTTCCTGCAGCTTTCTAGCTCGGAGCATGCGGACTATCTGGAGGACGATGACAAAACCAGAACTCTCTTATTCTGCGGTCTCCCACGAGGAACTCGGTCAATAAAGAGAAAGGATATGAATGAAGAAGGGAAGCTCCTGTCTGACATAATTGGAAATGTGCTCATCTGCAAGCCAGGCTCTCATGACCATATCTCAGCGGATATGTTCAAGATCCTGATAGCTGTTGTCTGCCGTAAAAAGTTCAACTGGGGGGAGTTTCTGTTCGAGAAGATAAAGGACACCTTGGGCTCTCCGAGTTTTGGCCGCATCATAAGTCTATATCTAAATCAGCTAAATGGAGACAAGTTTGACATGAGTAAAGGTGTCCCTCTCCACTACCTGAAGAAGATGGATTCAAGTGTGTTTGACCGATGGGAGAGGCGTATTGGGCCGACTGCAGTGGAAGAACAACAGGGAGTATCTCCAGCAGTCACCCCCAGTGAAATTCCTGATACTTTGACTGCAGGAATCGAGGGGGAGCCTCTACCCCCTCATACTGATGTAGTATCTGACATATCCCAGCTGGCCAGAGATGCTGTGGCAGATCTACACGAAGGAAGTGAACCTGAGCTGGAAAATGGGGAGGCCCCGAATCGAAACGAGCAAGGAGCCAAAGCTACTGGACTGGAGACTGCTGACAACGAGTTGGAAGATGCTGCTGATATAGATGATTTCTTGGATGATGACGGAGAGGAAGACGGGAATGAGGGACATGAAGTATTGGAGGCTCTGGATCTTTTTGAACCTCCATCTGACAAGCATGCACCAGTGGAGGGGGAGTCAGATAAATCTACAGAGGCCGCCAGCATTCCTCCATTAGAGACTGTGCTTGTATCCAGCTCTACAGATGCGTCTGCTGAAGGGCAAGGCCCACAAGTGCCTCCGGCTCTTCCATTACGAGATGAGCTAGCCACTCACACTGTAAATGTCATTCAGGGCATTGTGAATGAACTCAAAGCCTCCTTTGATGAAGCTCAGAATAAACTGCTGCACAAAATTAAGAAATCTGAAAATCTCATGCTCAAGAATATGGTGGAGATCAACCATAAACTTGATGTGATGGACAAGAAATTTGAAGAGAAGTATACCGCGGCCAGCGAAGCTGTCACACTTCTTATGGCCGGATTGAAGAAGACCGCCGACACTCTTGCTGTAGTAAATCAGAACGCTCATGTTGTAGCAAACAACATTCAAAAGTTTGACGGTAATATGGTCACTCTCAACGCAAATCAGCAGGCCTTGGTCACTGAATTCTCCCGGACCACCAAGCATATTGATGACTCCCTACACTCCTATGCAAACTTCATCGCTGTCGAAGCCAAAAAGGGGGAGAAGGACTACATTGCTAAGATGGCTGAACTCCGAGAAGTCATGATCAATAACTTCGAACAGTCAAACAAGTATGTCTATGAGAGCTGCTGGTGGATGCTCCAACAGGCGTTAGGAGCGTTAGGCGTCGTTTTGCCTGACAATCCTGCAGGTATTCATGCTCCTGAGACTTCTATGGCTGCTGCGGGAGTAAGTGCTGCTGAGGGAATAGGTGCAAGTGCTGCAGATGTTCCCATAAGTGAAGCTGATGCTAGGGCTATTTCCAAAGCTAAACTGATGAGCATGTTTGACCAAGAGGCCCTAGCAAAAGCCAGGGGCAAGCGAAAAGCTCAAGAAGGGACCTCCAAGGAGACACAGGCTGAAAAGAGAACTCGACTGAGTGAGGAGGAAGTAAGAAATGAAAAGTGGAGTCCAGTTTCAAAGAATATCATCTTGGACACCTTCTGGCTACAGGAACAGGGGAAATCAATCGAAAGGAGGTATACAGCCAGTATGAATGGGAGATGCATAAGACGTATGAAGCGAAACGAAACATCTTCTTCAGAAACAACACGGAGGCAGATAAAGTTCCTCCTCCCAGATATTACCCGAAGCCTAAAGAGTACATGGAGAGACAAAGGAAGAAGTTTTTGGCGCAAAAACTCAAGGATGACTTAGTTAAGGAAAGATAGTCAACAACTTGTAGCTTGTCATTCTCTCCTAAGAACATTTAATGCTTGTTGTTATGATATGAACAATTCTGAGATTATATATATATATACATTTGTATTTGAATATGTGAATGACTCAAGTCCTGATCTGGTTGTTTATATTCTCTTGTGCTGCATGTTTAACTTCTGAATGCTGTTTTTTATTATTTGATTAGTGTTATTCATCTTAGCTAGTAGGGTTTTGGCTTCGTCAAATAGGGGGAGATTGTTGGGTATTGTATCCACAATTACCTGGATTTGAGGAAGCCACATGTCAAGCTAAGATGAATTCACAATGTATTTGATGAAACTTCTTAAGTTGTGCTTGCAGTTCTTCCACGCTAAGTGCACACCAATGTCAGGGTGCAGTAGGTCAATATACACGGGTCTGCACGACGTAATCCCTCGTTGAGCAGATCAGTGTGTTGGCCTACGTGTACTCTCTCTATTGGAGTGCACTTACTTTCAAGTACAGGGCCATGTTTATGCAAGAGAAGACAAGGAGCAAGGATGGGTCAAGGAGCAGCACTTGGGTGGAAAGACGAAAATTCGTCCAAGTAAAAGTGGACGAGAATCACTAATGATTCTCGCCGATTCGGCGAGAATCACTAGTGATTCTCGCCGAATCGTCGAGAATCATTAGTGATTCTCGCTGACTCCTTCCGGCTACCTTAAAATGGTGCCAAGTAAGATTCGGCGAGAATCACTAATGATTCTCGCCGAACCCGTCGCTAAGCAGGTCGTGAATACCAAGTGAAAATCGTTGAGAATCAACAAGGGAATCGTCGAGAATCACTCGGTGATTCTCGACGAATCGTCGAGAATCGTTAACTGATTCTCGCCGAATCGTCGAGAATCACCAATGATTCTCGACGAATTTTACTTGGCGTTTTCTCTGGATGCTGCTGGACCGGTTTCTGCCGCTGGACTAGTTTGAACCGGATTTCGGGGATCTACGTGTGGGACCCATAACGGTCATATTGTATGGGTCTACAGTGTATAAATACATGGGTATTTTTGAACAGTATGCAGGGAAGAAAATAAGAAATACGCGAGCACGGGAAAACCCTAAATCGTCGCTTCCGCTCCACCGTCGCCACCGCCGCTCGCGATAAGTTTGTCGCCGCTGTTGATCGCTTCTCTTCCCGATCTCCGGTGACAGAAGCTTAGCAAAGCTTTGAGTCTCACATGTCTATCCAGAGATCTCTTGTCTCTCGATTTGTTGATCGGGAATAACTTCCCCGTCCGAATCGATCGAGACGACCGATCCTCGTGTGACCGTTGGAAGACCAAGCTAGCTTCGCTACGAAGATTGGATCTCTAAGTTCAGCAGCCGCTCATCATCATAGCCGCCGATCCCGAAGCAAGCCGCCGCTCTTCTTGCCGCCGCCAGTTCCGGGGAGATCCTTTCCAAGAGAGACCAAGGTTGTAGACTCTTCGTTGACTTCATGAACACGTCGTCTAACGAAGAGGAACACCGTAGTCTCCAAACGAAGTTTGTATCTCGTGTACATTCTATTTTACATTTGTTGTAAAGGAACGATTGTTCCGTGTTGTAAGGGTTGGGTGCAACCCAGTTTGTGGGAGTGTTGACTCCTACGTGTGGAAGGGTTCCTTCCGTTAGTGCAGGGATTGGATTTCAATCCTGTTAGAGAAGAGACCGAGTCGTCCCTTGTTGGGAGATAGGTCGAAGGGGGAAAGTGGATGTACCCAAGTCGGGGAACCACTATAAATTGCCTGTGTATTCTGTGTGCTGTGCTTTTTATTTTTATTGTGCAGGTACCGTCGTAAATTCCGCAAAAGCGTTGCACGTCACCTATCCCCCCCCCCCCCCATAGGTGAACTTTGTTGACACTAGGTGGACTTTCAGCTAGCCTCTTGTGCCATTTGACATAATGAGAGACTGTCTCATCAGCTACAAGACACACTGGAGAACCATTGGTCTCACACATAATGTCTAGGCAATAGACATTCCTTTTTCTATAACCTGTCTAAATGATCTCTTGATCATTTGACCTCCTGATATGACAACCATCTTTGACAAATGAGATGTCATATCCTACATCACTCAGTTGACTTATACTAATAAGGTTATGTTTCAAACCTTTAACATAAGCTACTTGAGTAATAGTTATATGGGAGCTAGAAATGTTACCAAAACCCTTGATGATTCCTTTTTCAGAACCACCAAAGGTGACTTTAGGACCATCCTTGATTGGTGTGAAGTCCTTTAGCAATCCCCTAGTTCCAGTCATGTGCCTGGAACATCCACTGTCCAAGTACCATATTGGGGCATGGCCACTTGGACTTACCTGTAAAACAGATTAGTTGACCTTAGAACCCAAAGAATTCTTGGGTCCTTGGTGCTGGTTAGTTTGCCTCCTAACAAAGCTACCTGCAGATTTTCCAACAGGCAGTTTGCTACTCACTTTGGCACTTGCATTGTGCCAACAGTCCATGGCAAAGTGGCCTACCTTGCCACAGCACCAGCACTCAAACCTATTGTACCTTTGCTTAGGTACATCCTTAGCTGTTTTGTTTACAGCTGGCTTGTTGAGGGCTGGGGCTTTGCCCTTAGACTTGTACTGAACAGTCCTAGCAGGTTTTGTGAAACCTAATCCAGTTTTTCCCTTATGAGGTATAAACTCATCAATCAAAGGTAGAACTGACTTAGGTTTAGAAAACCTTGCAACAATGTCTCTCTCCTTCTGAAGACTAATCTCCAGACTCCTGATTTGATCATTCTTAAATGTTATAGTCCCCATCTGAATCACAGTTATGTGCTTCAGTCTGGCTATTTCATTTAGCTTTTGATCAATCATCTTCTCAAAATCAGTTGCAGCAACTTTGAGACTAGCAATTTCCTTTGCCTGACTCTTGGCTAGGGACTTGCTTTTCTTAAAAGCTTGCAACAGGACTTTATATTCATCTATCAATTGATGAATATCCCCTTCAGACTCAGATGCACTCTGATTCTGAACTAGCACAAGAAATTGAACTTAAAGAACAATTTTGTACCTTACCAGGTCCAGGCTGCCCCTGGATTTTGTCATCTTCTGTTCATGTCATCAGTCCTTGGCACTGACTGTCCTCTTGTTCATATATAGAGTTCATTATCTGGATGAACTCTTCTTCTTCTTCCTCAGCAAACTGTCCTATGTATGCTTCAGCTTCTGACTCAGTTTCTGAAGAAGATATGTCTGACAGGCTCTTATCCTTTTTGGCAACAAAAGACTTTTCCTTCTTACTCTTGAATTGAGTCTTTTTCTTATCATTAGACTCTTTCCTTTTCTCAGGACAGTCAGCAATAACATATCCTTGTCTGTTACAGCAATAGCAAACAATGTTTGATAAATTTGCTTTGCTTGACTTGATCTTTCTCCTGTCTTTCTTTGATGACTTCTGTACTGTGGATGGCTTAGTCCTCCACTGTTTCTTCTTTAGGAACTTCTGAAAGTGTCTTGTGAAGGCTACAAAGTCCTCATCACTTTCACTGCTTTCAGACTTTCTGCTTTCTGAATCATCTGACTCAGTCTCAGCTACTTTAGGAGGTGGAGTTGGTGACTTACTTCTGTATTTTATGGTGGCTTCTGTCTTGAATGCCACTGTCCTTTCTTTATGTTCACTTCTTGTAGACTTCTCCTCTTCTTTCCTCACCATCAACTGCATCTCATAGGATAGCAGTTTTCCAAACAATGTTGGTGGAGGGATATCTGCTAACTTTGCCATTTCCCTTATGGCACAGATCTTGGTGTCCCAATCTTTTGTAAGGGACCTTAAGAACTTATCATTAAGCTTATAATTACTAAACTCTCTTCCATAGGACATTAGCTCATTGACAATCCTATAGAACTTTTTATAGCATTCTGTTATGCTATCAGATCTACCTTGCCTGAAGCTTTCATATTCTTGGATAACTGATTTCTGACAACTCTGACAGGTGCAGTAGACCGGCTGAAATGGCAGCTGTCAAGTCATCCAGTCAGTTCTTGAAATAACTGTAACTGTCTGAAAGTGTCGAGACAATCTGTCTTTAAGTGTCGACACTTATAGACCAAGTGTAGACACAAGTTGACTAAGTGTCGACACAAGTTGACTAAGTGTCGACACTAGCCTTCAAGGTGTCGACACAACTCCTTGTGTTGTAGAATTCACTTCTCGACACAGCTTCTTCATCATGTGTCGACACTGATATTCTGTGTCGACACAACTTCTTGTTCTTTAGCACTTAGTTGAATTCTTGTAAGTGTCGACACAACTCCTTTGTGTCGATACATCTTCATGTGTTGAACTTGTTAAGTGTCGACACTTCTTCTTGGTGTCGACACATGCCTTCTGTGTTGATACTTGCTGTGTGTCGACACTGCTCCTTGTGTCGACACATTCTTCTTCTGTTGAGACTTTGGCTGAGTGTCGACACTTGTACTTAGAATATTTTGTTGAACTTTGCTGAGTGTCGACACAGCATCCTAGTGTCGACACTTTCTTCATGTGTTGAGTCTTCTGCTATGTGTCGACACATTCTTCATCGTGTCGACACTTTCTTCAAGTGTTGAGTCTTCTGTTGAGTGTCGACACATTCTTTATTATGTCGACACTTATACTTAGACTCTGCTGACTTTTGCTGAGTGTCGACACAGCCTCCAAGTGTCGACACTTTCTAATGTAGACACATCTCCTTAGTGTCGACACTTGTACTTAGAATATTTTGTTGAACTTTGCTGAATGTCGACACAGCATCCTAGTGTCGACACTTTCTTCATGTGTTGAGTCTTCTGCTATGTGTCGACACATTCTTCATCGTGTCGACACTTTCTTCAAGTGTTGAGTCTTCTGCTGAGTGTCGACACATTCTTTATTATATCGACACTTATACTTAGACTCTGCTGACTTTTGCTGAGTGTCGACACAGCCTCCAAGTGTCGACACTTTCTAATGTAGACACAGTTCCTCTGGGTGTCGACACTGCTGCTAAGTGTCGACACTGCTTCACTGGACTTTTCTTCATTGAGTGTCGACACAACCTGTATGTGTCGACACTTTCTGTCTGGTGTCGACTCTGTATCCCTGGTGTCGACACAATTACTCCAAGTGTCGACACTGCTTGCCTGGGTGTCGACACAAGTCTTCTTAAGTGTCGACACTTTGCTCCTGGGTGTCGACACATGGACTTAGAATCTTTTCAGCTTTTCCCTGCAAATACTTAACCTGCACAAGGCAACTCAAAATACATCAAATACATTTTGATGTATATCATTGAGTAGGGTGAGGCTTCTTCAAATCAGGTACATTTAAACCAATGTACCCAACACGAGTTCCACTAAAAAGTGTTCATCGCCATGTCCTCTATAAGCTCAAGAGCGGCTTCCGGAGTTTTGCGGTCCAAAGAACTAGCGGAAGCGGCATCTATCATTTGCTTAGTCTCTAGATTTAGCCCATTATAAAATGTCTGAACCTGTAACCATACAGGCAGAGCATGATGGGGGCAGCGTCCCAAAAGCTCTTTGAACCTCTCCCATGTATCATAGAGGGTCTCAGAAGCAATTTGAGAATATGAAGTTATATCGTTTCTTAATTTAGCAGTTTTGGCGGGGGGGGAAATATCTTGCAAGAAATTTATCCATTAGAATGTTCCAAGTAGTGATTGATCCTCTTGGAAGAGAACTCAACCACTGCTTGGCTTTTGTCCTTAAAGAGAAGGGGAAGAGTCTTAGCCTAATAGCATCGTCTGAGACACCATTTATTTTGAAGGTGTCACAGATCTCGAGAAAACTAGAAATATGCAAGTTTGGAACTTCATCTTGTAATTCGTCGAACTGTACATATTGCTGCACCATTTGTATGATGTTAGGCTTAAGCTCAAAATTACTGTTTGTAATTACAGGTCGAACAATACTTATTTTAGTCCCCTCCAGGTTGGGTCGAGCATAATCGGACATGGTCCTTTGCTGAGCCATTCCTGGGTTGGGATCTCCCATTTCAGAATTAAAATTACAATAACAGTCGGAATCCTCAACCGCTGTTTGAGAAGTGGAACCTCTGAATCACAAGTTTCTCCGAAAGGAGCGTTCGATTTCTGGGTCCAAGTCAACAAGTAGCGACGGATTCGTGCGGGTCATGCACTAAGAAAATTAGAAGGAGAATGGAGGAAAGAAAAAGAGAAGAAGGGAAATAAAAACTTGAAGAAGAAAATATAGAAAGGTAAAAAAAAATTGATTTTTTGCAGAAGTAATAGCGAAAGTGTTTTCCTAATATTGACGAAAAAGTTTCTCCAGCAACGGCGCCAAAAACTTGATGAGCTAAAACCCGAACAGGCAAGTGTATCTGTCGAATTGAAGTATCAAGGTCGTATTTAAACACGGAGTTGTCAAGTACTGCTACTTACACTTGAACTATTATCCTACCGAAAGATTGTTGGGACTTTGAGAATTTTAAAATTAAACTAAAGATAATTTTTAGACGGAAAACTTATAATAAAAAGTTAGCATTCGATCGAAGATTCACCATGAAATGAGATGAGGGAGATAAAAAGTATAGTTTTAAACTTGCAAATCAAACTTGAGCGTGACGGATCCGAAAATAAGACAAAATCTCGCTAGAGCATTAAGTCTCCTAACTTATAGACTCTTTGATCGAAATCTCTGTACAAATCAAAGAGGCCTAAAGTTGTATTATTGAGGTGATCCGCACTATTGGATTTGACTCCAATCCGGAGGATTTACGTCGTCCTATCTCTAGGATTGCGTGCAACTCCTTCCTTCTTTGAGTGATCTTTCAAATCAATGAGTCTCTCGACTTCTATGAAATGAGATCAAATTATCTACTACCGTATACCGGAAATACGGAGTCGACACGAGATAAATCAAAGAAGGATCGAGAAATAATTTAGACAAAAATAAAACTAAGAAGTAAAAGAAAACCTCATCTCATTTCATGGATCCACACGATCAAATACTAAGGAAGATTAGCTACGCATAATGGAAATTCAAATAAAAGTAGGATGAAAGAAATTCATTTTCATTACTTGCAAAAATAAAAGAGAACACAATATTTTAAAAAGGCAATATTATATTAAGTTGAAAGAAAAGGATTACAATAATGAAAAGACTACAACAATAATGAAAGAAAATAACAACTCACTAGCTCTTTTGCTCTTCTACAACTCAACTCCAAAACTTCACTAAACTTCTTAACATAAAATGCTTACAAAAATAAAATTCACTCTCTCCAAAATCTAACCTCTCAATGCATGTGACATGGGTTCCTTTTATAGGAGAGGGAAAAGGTTCTAGAATAAAATGAAGATGAGGGGGGCAAAGGAGGTGGCCGGCCATGTGCTTGGGAGATACATGTATGGCATTTATGAGGGGAGAGGGAAAAGATGAGATCCATTGCATGTTGTTAAAAGAAATAAAAAATAGAAAATACAAGGGGGATGAATAAGAAATAAAGAGGGGAGAAAGAATTAAAAGAGAGGGAAAGGGAGAAGGAGGGCCGGCCATGCTAAGGTGGCAAGGTCCAATCATGAAATAAATGAAAGGGAGAGGGGGAATGAGTGGCCGGCCAACACATGAATGGAGTGGGCTGCACTTTGTGGGCTCGGGTAACTTGAAGAGGGCTGGTTGCATCACATGGGCTGCTTCTGGAAGGGGTCGGGCTGCATGGTTGAAGAGGCCGGGCTGCTCCAAGGAGGTACTTGTGCTCGGGTTTGACTTGAAGGAGGCTTGGGCTCATCAATGAAGGCCGACCATATGAGAGGGCTGCACCATGTGGGCTCCAACCTACAAAAATAAAATATAATAGAATGTTAAGTTTATGTTTCAACAAACATATAAACTAAGACAAACAACATAATAGAAAATTTTATAATTAAACCAAATAGGATGCATAAAATAAGGAATTAAAACATAACATTCAAAGAAAATAAAAATTAAAACATAACAAACTTAAAATACATGAAAATATAATTAATCCTAGGAATATTTATACTAATTTAACAAAAAAATCGATGACTAAAACTAGTCATCAAATTCTCCCATGCTAGAGCATTTGCTTGCCCCCAAGCAAATGAAAATGAAAATTAGGGAATAAAAAGTAAACAAAGAAATTTTAGATTTCATAATTTAAGAAAAACAAAACATAAAATATTAAACTATCCTAATTTCTATGTTAACAACTAGTGGGGTGAGAAGTGCACAATAGAAAACTTGAAAATGGAGACCTAAAGATATCATTAAAACATATAAAAGAATTACAAAATTCAAAATTCTTAAAACAAGGCATCCAAAATTAATGAAAATAAGATAAAAAAAATTGAAGTTCTAAATAAACGGCGCATTAACGAACTACTAGGTTGCTAGATAAAAATTATCTCTAAAACACCTCAAGGTAACCTCCAAAGAAATCCATCAATGATGGTGGCCAAAGGCTTGTCCGTTCACACTCTCTCCACTAAGCGAATTTACGTTCTAAAGATTAATAGGACTTCTAATAGGCGTTAAACTTGGCTTAGGTAAATGATTAGGAAATGAAAACAAGGATAAACATAAGGTCTTAAAGACTAAACCAAGGTTGAGCTCAAAAAATAAACATAAACACATGAAGAGAAATGATAAGTACTTGAAACAAACAAAAGGCCATAAAAATTTTTTTACTTTAATAAATTGGGCGCAAATAAACTTCATTTTTTTCTTTTCTCTTTTTTTCTTCTTTTTTTTTGATTTGATAACATTTTGATAATAACATTTTTTTCATAAAAGAGAGCTCCAAAAGTAGGCTTTAAAATTTTCCTTTCATTTCAAAGATAATACCTCCTCACAAAAAAATGATTTTTAAGCTCAAAGTTTTAGTGTGAAAATAGGAAAGGCATTTTGTCTTTGGAGCAAATAATGAAATAAAAGGTGGAGCTAAATCAAATAAACATGAAAAAGGACAAAATTGTTTTTCAATAGTAAATTTTTTTGGTGGGCAAGAAAAGCTCAAACGAGTCAAAGGGTGGCCTAAATCATTTCTAAAGTATGTAAAAATGACGCACATGCTTCGAGAGTAGCTAGGGACAAGTTCTAGACACCAAGAAAGACTACCCCACAAATGAAAAAGAGCTAATATTACCTAGCAACCATTCGTACGTAATTAACCGAATAAGAAGATCAACTACAAATTGCTAACTTAAAATGAGAAAATAGATGCCTATATTTAAGAACTAGAAACTAGTAAAACTAAGCTATGTTAAAATGATAAGTTTAGCAGACCTTTTCAAAGAGATCTATCTAGAACTACAAAACCGCACGGGCCTACACATCACTAGAAGAAACATAAAAATAAAGATGAAAATAATTTTCGATTTTGTTTTTCAAAACTATTTTAGCATTTTTTTTTGGATTTTTGGAATTTGATTATAAAAAAAAATTTTTGGGTTTTGCCTTTTATAATGTTTTTGAATTTTGATAAAGTTAAATAAAAAATAATAATACTACTAAAAGGCTCCAAAAGACTATACTAATTTTTTGAATTTCGTTTTAAAGCATTTTTTTTTTGGAAAGAAGAAAAAAAAAGAAACTAAACCCTCCCCCATGCTTAAAATTTTCATTGTCCTCAATGAAGGAGAAACAAAAACGAGAAAGAGCAGAAAATGCTTAAAAAAATGCAGTAAAGGAAAAATAAAAAGAACGTGACTTCCCCGGGTTTGTTAGATGAAGGCGGATGTCACTCCCCCATGCTTGCTTTTTAGTGCACTTGATCATCAGCAGGTTTGATTTGATCCAGCTTGATATCAGCAAAGTTTGAGCGGTGATCACGAACTTGTACTTGAGCGGCCGCCGGGACGAAGAGCGAAGTACAAAGAAAACAGAAAAAGAAGAGTCTTGGGCAGGACTCCCAAGAATGTTCTTTATTTTATAATATAAAGATTATCTGAATAATAATAAAAATCTTGTAATAAGAAGAAGTCCAAAAAATAAAAAAAAAGTTTCACATCAGGATAAATATTTAAGAGTTCGACACAAAATTCTCCTTTGCAGGAGACACAAAATCATTATAAAAATAACGTTTCAGTTTATGACCTTTAACTTTAAAATCACCCTTATCTGTGTGTGAGAGCATCACAGTTCCATCAGAATAAACTTCCTTGACCGTAAACGGTCCAGTCCATCGAGATTTAATGTGTCCGAAGAAAATACGTAAGCGTGAATTAAAAAGAAGAACTTGATCGCCAGGTTTAAAAATTTTATGGTGGCGCAAGTTCTTATCGTGATCGACTTTCGTTTCAGGGTCGGGTGATTTATCATATGAATTTTTCAGATTTTTTTCTTTTTCAAAAATGAGATTTTCAAGATACTTTTGTCTAAAAACAATTTCATTTTCAAAATTTGTTTGCATGGACATAACCGTATTTTCAAAAACATTTGTAGAAAGTTCAGAAAAAGAAGACGAAAAATCATTTGGAGAAATATAGGAGTCTTCTTTTAATTCATCAATAAAAAACAAGAGTCATCATTTTGCAAAGAATTTCTCATAGATGGATTAATATCAAAAGTAACCTCTTCATCTCCCACACACAGAGAAAGTCTTCCGTCACTCACATTTATGATTGCTCGAGCCGTGGCTAGGAAGGGACGACCAAGTATAAGAGGGACCTCCACTTCCTCTTCAATATCGAGAATGACAAAATCCACCGGGAAGATGAATTTGTCGACCTTTACTAACACGTCCTCAACAATACCTAACAGATATTTGATCGACCTATCGGCTAACTGGATACTCATTCTTGTAGGGCTGAGAGTGCCCACTCCTAGCTTCTTGAATAAGGACAAAGGCATCAAGTTGATGCTCGCACCTAGATCCGCTAGCGCATGTTTTATAAAAAGATCACCAAAAACGCAAGGAATTGAAAAATTGCCCGGATCGTTTATTTTTTTAGGCAAGTTAGAGTTTTTAACGACCGCCGAGCACTCTTCATTTAACGTTACGTGAGAAAGATTTTCCAATTTCTTTTTATTCATTATTAAATCCTTTAGATATTTGGCGTATTTCGGCATTTGGCTAATGGCTTCGTGAAATGGCAAATTTATATGAATTTGTTTAAACATTTCAAGAAAGCGTGAATATTGATCATCTAATTTTTCCTTCCTAAGCCTAGCCGGATAAGGAGGTGGCGGAAATTCCTTTATAATTGTCGGAGCATCATTTTGAAAATCGTTAACTTCTTTTTCAAAAATAGACTTTTCTTTTGCAAAATTAGATTTGTCTTTTTCTTTTTCAAAAATTTTATCATTTGATTCCGTAACGATAATATTTTCAGCAATAGGAGAGACAATCACCTCAGGCTCTTCCCTTGTGGTGGGCTCGTTGATAACTTTACCGCTCCGAAGGGAAATCGCATTCACGTGCTCCCTTGGGTTTGGTTCAGTGTTTAAGGGAAGAGCCCCGGGTGGCCTCTCGGAGATGACCTTGGCAAGTTGCCCGACCTGGTTCTCTAAATTTTTCACGGAGCCAGATAGACTTCTAATGGTAGCATCATTCGAGCTTATATATTTAGAAAGTATTTCCTCCAAAGATGGAGTTTTTTTGAAAATTTTGGTTTTTATATTGTGGTGGTGGTGGTGGAGTGAAATCACGTGGTGGATGCGCAGCATTAGCAGGGTTACTCCGAGAAAGATTAGGATGGTTACGCCATCCAGGATGATAAGAGTTCGAAGCAGTATTAAAACCGGGAGGAGAAGAAAAAGCAGAAAAAGTAGTCAAATTTGTAGAATTATTTTCAGAAGGCATGGGTATGTTCCCCAGATAATCAACCTGCCCGGCAGCAGCAGCATTCGCATTTTCATATACCTTAGCGGCGGAGGAAGCAGCCATCTCCGAAATCTTCTTGTTCAGCATTTCCACTTGCAGCGCCCGTTGCGAAATCGAGTCCACCTCATAGATACCTGCAGGTTTATTTGGGCGAGTCCTAGACGAGTTCCACTGAAAAGTGTTCATCGGCATGTCCTCTATAAGCTCAAGAGCGGCTTTCGGAGTTTTGCGATCCAAAGAACCAGCGGAAGCGGCGTCTATCATTTGCTTAGTCTCTTGATTTAGCCCATTATAAAATGTCTGAACCTGTAACCATACAGGCAGAGCATGATGGGGGAAGCGTCCCAAAAGCTCTTTGAACCTCTCCCATGTATCATAGAGGGTCTCAGAAGCAATTTGAGAATATGAAGTTATATCGTTTCTTAATTTAGCAGTTTTGGCGGGGGGGGAAATATCTTGCAAGAAATTTATCCATTAGAATGTTCCAAGTAGTGATTGATCCTCTTGAAAGAGAACTCAACCACTGCTTGGCTTTTGTCCTTAAAGAGAAGGGGAAGAGTCTTAGCCTAATAGCATCATCTCAGACACCATTTATTTTGAAGGTGTCACAGATCTCGAGAAAACTAGAAATATACAAGTTTGGATCTTCATCTTGTAATCCGTCGAACTGTATATATTGCTGCACCATTTGTATGATGTTAGGCTTAAGCTCAAAATTACTGTTCGCAATTACAGGTCGAACAATACTTGTTTTAGTCCCCTCCAGGTTGGGTCGAGCATAATCAGACATGGTCCTTTGCTGAGCCATTCCTGGGTTGGGATCTCCCATTTCAGAATTAAAATTACAATCACCGTCGGAATCCTCAACCGCTGTTTGAGAAGTGGAACCTATGAATCGCAAGTTTCTCTGAAAGGAGCGTTCGATTTCTGGGTCCAAGTCAACAAGTAGCGACGGATTCGTGCGGGTCATGCACTAAGAAAAATAGAAGGAGAATGGAGGAAAGAAAAAGAGAAGAAGGGAAATAAAAACTTGAAGAAGAAAATATAGAAAGGTAAAAAAAACTTTTTTGATTTTTTGCAGAAGTAATAGCGAAAGTGTTTTCCTAATATTGACGAAAAAGCTTCCCCGGCAACGTCGCCAAAAACTTGATGGGCTAAAACCCGAACAGGCAAGTGTACCTGTCAAATTGTAGAATCAAGGTCGTATTTAAACACGGGGTTGTCAAGTACTGCTACTCACGCTTGAACTATTATCCTACCGAAAGATTGTTGGGACTTTGAGAATTTTAAAATTAAACTAAAGATAATTTTTAGACGGAAAACTTATAATAAAAAGTTAGCATTCGATCGAAGATTCACCATGAAACGAGATGAGGGAGATAAAAAGTATAGTTTTAAACTTTCAAATCAAACTTGAGCGTGACGGATCCGAAAATAAGACAAAATCTCGCTAGAGCATTAAGTCTCCTAACTTATAGACTCTTTGATAGAAATCTCTTTACAAATCAAAGAGGCCTAAAGTTGCATTATCGAGGTAATCCGCACTATTGGATTTGACTCCAATCCGGAGGATTTACGTCGTCCTATCTCTAGGATTGCGTGCAACTTCTTATTTCTTTGAGTGATCTTTCAAATCAATGAGTCTCTCGACTTCTATGAAATGAGATCAAATTGTCTACTACCGTATACCGGAAATACGGAGTCGACACGAGATAAATCAAAGAAGTATCGAGAAATAATTTAGACAAAAATAAAACTAAGAAGTAAAAGAAAACCTCATCTCATTTCATGGATCCTCACGAACAAATACTAAGGAAGATTAGCTACGCATAATGGAAATTCAAATCAAAGTAGGATGAAAGAAATTCATTTTCATTACTTGCAAAAATAAAAGAGAACACAATATTTAAAAAAGGCAATATTATATTAAGTTGAAAGAAAAGGATTACAATAATGAAAAGACTACAACAATAATGAAAGAAAATAACAACTCACTAGCTCTTTTGCTCTTCTACAACTCAACTCCAAAACTTCACTAAACTTCTTAACATAAATTGCTTACAAAAATAAAATTCACTCTCTCCAAAATCTAACCTCTCAATGCATGTGACATGGGTTCCTTTTATAGGACAGGGAGAAGGTTCTAGAATAAAATGAAGATGAGGGGGCAAAGGAGGTCGCCGGCCATGTGCTTGGGAGATACATGTATTGCATTTATGAGGGGAGAGGGAAAAGATGAGATCCATTGCATGTTGTTAAAAGAAATAAAAAATAGAAAATACAAGGGGGATGAATAAGAAATAAAGAGGGGAGAAAGAATTAAAAGAGAGGGAAAGGGAGAAGGAGGGTCGGCCATGCTAAGGTGGCAAGGTCCATGCATGAATTAAATGAAAGGGAGAGGGGGAATGAGTGGTCGGCCAACACATGAATGGAGTGGGCTGCACTTTGTGGGCTCGGGTAACTTGAAGAGGGCTGGTTGCATCACGTGGGCTGCTTCTGGAAGGGGCCGAGCTGCATGGTTGAAGAGGTCGGGCTGCTCCAAGGAGGTACTTGTGCTCGGGTTTGACTTGAAGGAGGGTTGGGCTCACCAATGAAGGCCGACCATATGAGAGGGCTGCACCATGTGGGCTCCAACCTATAAAAATAAAATAGAATAGAATGTTAAGTTTATGTTTCAACAAACATACAAACTAAGACAAACAACATAATAGAAAATTTTATAATTAAACCAAATAGGATGCATAAAATATGGAATTAAAACATAACATTCAAAGAAAATAAAAATTAAAACATAACAAACTTAAAATACATGAAAATATAATTAATCCTAGGAATATTTAGACTAATTTAACCCAAAAATCAATGACTAAAACTAGTCATCACACCTATAGCTCAGTAGCACTACAGCCACCTACCTCAGGCATAAAGCCCTACACTCAGGCTGGTAGGACAGCCCTACCTCAGATCCACACTTGGATCCTACCACAGAGTGAAAACTCTCTAGCCTCAGGCTATTAAGCCTTCCAGCAACTTAGATCCACTTGGATCCTACCACAGAGAGAAACTCTCCAGCCTCAGGCTATTAAGCCATCCAGCAACTAAGATCGACTTGGATCCTACCACAGAGAGATAAACTCTCCAGCCTCAGGCTATTAAGCCTACCAGCAACTCAGATCCACTTGGATCCTACCACAGAGAGATAAACTCTCCAGCCTCAGGCAATTAAGCCTTCCAGCAACTCAGATCCACTTGGATCCTACCACGGAGAGATAAACTCTCTAATCTCAGGCTATTAAGCCTTCCAGCAACTCAGATCCACTTGAATCCTACCATATAGAGACAAACTGTCCAGCCTCAGGCTATTAAGCCTTCCAGCAACTCAAATCCACTTGGATCCTACCATAGAGAGATAAACTCTCTAGCCTCAGGCTATTAAGCCTTCCAACAACTCAAATACATGAAACCTGAATCCTACAGTAAAATGGTTACAAGTTTTACGATAAAAAAGAAAACAAAAATAACTCAGAGATTAAATCTCTGAGTTTGCTCTGCTAGACTATGCAGATATCAAACCTGCTAACTTATTGTAGAAGGGATGAGTCTTCTTCTATAGCTATCTTCTCTCTTGTTGTATAGGTGAGCAGTTATCTGCTGTTGAGTGGATCAACCAGCTTGATTTGTTCTTGAGAGAACCAACTTACTGAGCAGCAAGTGCTACAGCTATCTTCTTCTTGCCCTCTGGCAACTTGGCTGGACTTTTAGCTTTCAAGCTTGATGAGGAAGAAGATCTCCAGTCGCCTCTTGCTTTTTCACTTTCTTCTTTTTGTGTTTGATGCCCAGGTATTCGTTAACCCTAAACCTTTTCTGTTTCTCCTTTTATATGTGTTGATTTGAATCAACGGCAACATAGTATGTGGGCCCACCAATGATTGGTGAGCGCCAACTCCATCAGAAAGGGACCAAACATCTTTCGGCGATGTAGCATCTTTCCCGCAACGACTTCTACAGATTTGACTTTGATGGTATCAGCGGTGGTCATCAACATCTGGACTTAGAAAATTCCTGAATCCTATCAAGCGTTGAGTGATGTTGAGACACTCAACGCCATCATCCTTGGCTCTCAGTGCTTTTGGACTTGAAAAATTTCCTGGCTTTGTCTCAGCGGTCTCAGTGATCTCAGGGGTTTTCCATTATTAGCTGAGACAAGCCTTTGTCTCAGTGTTTTCCTCTTATCTACTATCTCAGTGATTTCTGTACTTTAACTATCTCAGCAGATTTGTCTCAGCGGTCTCAATGGTTTTTCATTTACCAGCTGAGACAATTCTTTGTTTCAGTGCTTTCCTCTTTATTTGAAGCGTTGAGTGAATCTGCTTCACTCAACGCTTCTGGACTTAGAAAAATTCCAGCTAATTTTGCTCTCAGTTGTTTACCTCTTGACTATCTCAGCGCTTCCTGCTTTATTTAGAAGCGTTGAGTGAACTTGCTTCACTCATCGCTTTTGTACTTAAAAAGTTTCCAACTCACTTTGTCTATGTTGTCTCAGGTATCTCAATGTCATCTTCTCAGTTGTCTCAACTGTCTCAATGCCATCTTCTCAGCTATCTCAGCTGACTCAACGCCATCTTCTCAGTTGTCTTCAGTTGTCTCAATGCCATCTTCCCAGCTGTCTCAGCGGTGTCAACGCCTTCTTCTCAGCGGACTCAGCACTTATGCCTTAGACATATTTTCTGGCTTTAACTTGATAAGCTTTGAGCACAGCTTGACAAACTGCAACCTGAGCTCGACGAACTTTTATATTCTCAGTGTTCTCGATGATTTTTACCTTAGACACTTTTTCTCTTGCTTCAGCTTGACAATCGTTGGGCTGAGCTTGACAAACTATAACATGAGCTCGATGAACTTCGAGCTAAGTTCAACAAATTTTGTATCCTAATTTCTTAAGCTTATGCTGAGTTGAGCTCGACGATCAGCAAGCTGATTTCGACAAACTCTGAGTTGAGTTCGACAAAATTTGAGTTTACTGCCATACTCATTTTTCTTTACTTGTCCAATCATGGACTACATGTATGCATGAACTATAGCACACATCAAATACATTATGCCCCTTAGCATGAATAGTGATGCTTCTTCAAATCCTGAGGGACATTGTAGGGCACAATTCCTAACACCCTGCTGATGTGGCATCATGACGCGCATTTTGCCCTTATACTGATACAGCTTTATTGGCGGTGAAAAAATGCGGGTTGTGACAGGTAGTGACACGGGTGTGTCCCTACCCGTGTGGTGCCCAACACAAGATTTTTCTGCCATCAGTCATATTGGATCCGTGAGCACCACTGTTTGCTCAAAGACTTTTAGTTCCAAGGACTTGTAATACCTGCATTAAGAAGATTAATGAATAAATAACTTAATAAAGGAAAATGAAGGAAAATCTATATTGCGCTCTTCTATTCATGATAATTCAAGTTCTTAACTATTTTTTTGCAATTATAACGAATGGAGGTAGATAATAGTGGACATGATAACAAATATGATAGTAAAAAAGGACATATATAATTATACTCATCAGTCCTCGCTCAACGGATAAAAGTTACTCTGGGGATAACAGGCTGATCCTCCCCAAGAGTTCATATCGACGGGAAGGTTTGCACCTCGATGCCGGCTCTTCGCCACCTGGGGTTATAGTATGTTCTAAGGGTTGGGTTGTTCGCCCATTAAAGCGGCATGTGAGCTGGGTTCAGAGCGTTGTGAGACGTACAGTTCAATCCATATCTAGTGTGGGCGTTAGAGCATTGAGAGGACCTTTCCCTAGTACGAGAGGATAAAGAAGGACGCACCTCTAGTGTACCAGTTATTGTACCTACGGTAAATGTTGGGTAGCCAAGTGTGGAGCGGATAACTGTTGAAAGCATCTAAGTATTAAGCCCACCCCATGATGAGTGTTCTCCTATTCTAACTTCCCCAGAGCTTCCGGTAGAATAGCTGATATAATGATGGGTTCTCTACTCCTGCGGGGATGGAGCGGCAGAAGTATTGAGAATCCAAGATAAGGTCACGGCGAGACGAGTCACTTATCATTATGATATGTGCCAAGTGTAAGTGCAGCGATGTATGCAGGTGAGGCATCCTAATAGGCTAAGAGATTTGAACCTTGTTCCTACATGACCTGATTAATTCGATCAGGCACTCTCCATCTATTTTCATTGTTCAAATATTTGACAACATGAAAAACCCAAAGGCCTCTGCCCTTCCATCCGATGGAGTGGGAGGGCAGAGGCCTTTAGCATCCCTTCCAGTCAAGAATCGGGGTCTCACAATCACTAGATAATATTTATCTCATGCCTTTCTACGTTCATGGTTCGATATTCTGGTGTCCTTGGCATAGAGGAACTGCACCAATCCATCCTGAACTTGGTGGTGAAACTCTACTGTGGTGACGATACTGTAGGGGGCCTACGAAAAAATAGCTTGATGCCAGAATGATAAAAAGCTTAACACCTCTTCTTTTACTTTTTCGTATTTAAAAAGATCAAAATAAAAAATGCAAATGTTGCCTTATTCAAAACTGAAAGTCTATGTTTCAAGGAAAGCTATATCACCTAGATGGGGTGAATAGGTTATTTGTCTCTTTGAGACTATCTTCTGCTTTCTTTAAAATGTATTGTTATTTTCTTTTATCTTTAAGCTCAGGGTGATCTATAGCTTGTCCGTAATACCTGTAAATAAGAAAAGAAAAACAACCACAGAAAAGCACACAGTGATTTATAGTGGTTCCCCAATTGGGTACATCCACTTTCCCTCTCACCTATCCAACTAACTTGTTAGACTAGGCACAAACTCCTCCAAATTGCTCCTAAGAGTTTACACCACAGATCCCGCAGGATCTCCAAGTCTCCTCCAAGACTCACTTCTCAGCCACAATGGCCTACACTGAGTGGTTAGCAGACTACCTACCTCGGGCTGTTAAGCCCTACACTCAAGCTGGGAGGACAGCCCTACCTCAGATCCACAAAGGATCCTACCTCAGAGCTTTGCAGTGCTCCTACACTCAGTGACCCGCAAGCCACCTACCTTAGCCTTATCTCTAAGTCCTACAACTCATGATTTTCATCCCTATAACTTCAGGCACAAGGCCCTACTCTCATAGTGCTGCAGCACTCCTACAACTCAGTACCCCTCCAGGTACCTACCTTAGTGCCCCTCCAGGCACCTATAGCTCAGTGACAAGCTTGTCACCTACCTCAGGCCAAAGGCCCTACACTCAGAGAGCAGCACTCTCCTACCTTAGGCAATTAATCCCTACAGCTCATATCCACACTAGGATCCTACCTCAGTACCCCAGCAGGGCACCTACAGCTCAGTGACTAAATAGTCACCTACTCAGATTCAGGTAAATTGAGTACTACAGGATGAAGGTGGGTTGATGGATATTCTTAACATAAGAGATATTTCTCTGTGACAAGCTTCTTGACTGAGATAGACTCAGCCCAACAATGACTACAGGAAATTATTTCCTGAGTCTACCTTCACTGAACTAAGGTATACTTAGTACAAACTACTTCCACAATAATAAGAAATTACTTGTGCTGGAAGTTACTTGCAGAGCTATGTTCTGCCACTTCCTGAACTGAGACAGAAGCTCAGCCCTAACTACTTCTTCACAACACCAGGGATTTTTCTTCTGGTCAGTGAAGTTACTGCAGCTAACTGCTGCTACCTGAGCTGAGAAAATCTCAGCTCTAACTTTGCAGACTAGGATAGCTCTGACTCTTCTCCTTTGTTGGGCTGAGGTGATTCAGCCCTTCCTTTGACTCCTGAGGAATAGTCCCCTGAGTCTTCCTTCAACTTCTTCAAGCTTTCTTCTCTTCACAGCTTCCAGATAAAGATCTTCAGGTGCTTGTGTTGCTGAAATTGTGAAGAACATGTAGCAAGGGTCGGCCATTGGCTTCTACCTTTTCCCTCAGAGAAAATACTCTGAACTAGCTTGCTGATGCAGGTGAGAATGACATAGGCTATCTTGTTGTTGAAGGTCTTGATACCAACAGCTAACTTGCTCTCTGTCTTGTAGAATTGAACTTCATGTTCTTCAGCTACACAACAATGGCGGAGAAGAAGAACTGACTTGATTTCTTTTTTCTTGAAGTCTCTTTTTTCTGTACGCCTCTTTTCTTTTATTTAATTTTGACCCAACGGCTCTTTGAGCAGTGGGCCCCAGATAATTAATATCCAGCAACAACTTTACTTTAACGCCAACTATCGTACAGTAGGTCTGCGGTAACATTTATCGCGTACTGTGGCCATCCCTCCACTAATTTGCATTTTGTTGACTTGTTGACTTGCTGACATCATCAGCTGTGGACTTGGCCAAAAATCAAACACCATTAGAATAGGCATTGAGTGAGTAAGCATCACTCAATGCCAAAACACTTAGACAGATTTACTGTCTCATGGCATTGAGTGAGTAACCTTCACTCAACGCCAAAACACTACGAATATTAATTTGATCCTAGGCATTGAGTGATCCAGCTTCACTCAACGCCAACTTGCTTTATCAGTTATCTGCTGCTTGGTGATGAGTCCAAGTTATATACATATTTTTGGACTCATCTGGGCTAGTTTTTCTCATTGATGCAATACACTTTAGAGACATAATTGTTCATATTTATTATTATGTTCATTCCATTTTAAGTGCACTTTTGGCCCTTTTCAGTGTGATTCCGTAGTTATTAAATGTTTGCCCTACTTGGTATTTTTCTGTGTCTAGAGAATGTGGAATGCCCATTTCGGTGGCTCTTCTATTTTTGCTGCAGGTACAAGGGTCGTGTGTGTGTTCCGGGATCATTTGGGAATGTTTTTCACCTAAGGGCCGCTGATCGTGTGTTTTTACACGTGCACGGTCAGTGGACTCCTTAGCACACGACCGCTGGTCGTGCGTGGTCTATTCATCGAACCCCAAACGGTACAGGAATATTGCGCACGATCATTGGATCTATAGCGCACGACCACTGGTCGTGAGCCACTGATCGTGCGCACTATTCTTCATTTTTCCAAGTTTTGTCTGGGGCAATCACACAATCATTGGACATAGTGCACATGACCTATGATCGTGCGCCACTGCTCGTGCGTGTTTATTCTATTTTTCTGGAGTTTTGCCATTGCTAATCGTACGATCAGTGGATCCAGTGCGCACGACCTCTGGTCGTGCGCCACTGATCATGCGCTTTGATCTTCTGCTGTAGTATTTAAACTTGTGCTCCGTGAATTAGGGCATCATCGCTTCCATTTTTCGTCCCGCTGCTGTGCGCGAAGTGCCGTTTCTCATCCCCGCAGGTCCCCCACTCATCTTCACCCTCCGGAAAGCTTTCTCCGGCGATCCGAAGCCATCTTCAACCATTCGGAGAGTTTCCGACCACCAGCAGTGTGCAACAGAGATCTTTCGGTACTACTCATTTAAGCAAAAGGGACAAAAGCTTGAAGGAAAGGGAAGAATACGGAGGAAGACAAGTGGATTGATAACCCATTTGCCTCCGGAAGCAACCACGGTCAGAGTCGAGAAGTGGATTGATAACCCACCACTCTGGCCAAGAACCACGGCTAGGCTTTCCTCCTTTTGGATTATTCTACCTCTTCTCCATAGTGTATTGTACTCTAAAGCTTGTAATGAACCTAAACTTGCTTGTATTTATCTATGAATGAGGATTGCTTGGGTTAGTTACATCCTCTTTTGTTAGCTGTGATGCACTCGCCTCCATTCACATCTACTCCACTCGTGCACTAGAACCACTCTAGCAAAGGCTAGTGTTGGTGGTTGATGAGGTGATTGCAACCCTCACTCTCCGCACGTGTGTTCATTCCTTCTGCTTGCTCTCCGTCCATTCGCCTCACAAATCACGGCATAGCGGCATGCACTAGCTCCATCCACCAAGCGAAGCGGTACTTACGACTCGCATTATTTCTTTTTTTTGTTTTGTTAGCACTAGGAATCAAAAACCAACCTCCTTTGTTGTTTTGTTTAACTCTTAGTAATGATCTTTCTGTGACGCTATCACGATACCCAACCTGCATTCCCTCGAGATCGACATTTGGGGAAGCTATTCACAAAATTATTACTTGGCAGCGACTGGTGCACATGTCAACGCATCACATGGCATTGAGTGTGTGAGCATCACTCAACGCCAAACTCCTTAGACCGGATTCTGTCTACACTAGGTGTCGACAGTGTTAAGTGAGCAACCACCACTCAACGCTTTTTGCCTTAACCATTTTTTCTGCTTATCTTGTCTTAGCGTTTTCTTGTTCTCAGCTGAGGCAAATACTTGTCTCAGCAGTTATGCTGAGACCAACTCCAGTCTTAGTGGTTTAGCTGAGACCAACTCCTGTCTCAGCAGTTTTGCTGAGACCAACTCCTGTCTCAGCGGTTTTACTGAGACCAACTCCTGTCTCAGCGGTTTTGCTGAGAGCAACTCCTATCACATCGGTTATGCCAAAGCGGATTTGCTAAGACCAACATTTCTCTCATCACTTTTGCCTTGAGCTTCTCAGCTGTCTCAGCGCTTTTGCATTGAGCTTCTCTGGCGTTGAGAGTGTTGAGTGTGTCTTCATCATTCAACATTTTTTGCCTTAGAAAAAAAAAACTTTCTGCAATTTAGTTCAACTAACTGAACTGAGTTCGACGACTGGCGATCTCGGCTCGACGAACTCTGAACTCAGTTCGACAAATTCTGTGAACTGAGTTCGACAAACTCAAAGTCTTAAACTCTGAAATTATCTCGACGAATGGTATGCTCAGTTCGACGAACTCTGAACTCAGTTAGATGAATTTCTGAACTGAGTTCTACTAACGGCCTTTTGTTGTATGGCGTTGAGTGTGTCTTCATCACTCAACGCCTGTGGACTTAGACAGATTTCTGTCATCCCACAACATAGGTAAGAGTTTACCTGACCTGGCCACTTAGGCTACTTCCTGTCTTTCCAGCATCTTCACTTTATGACCACTTGTCACATCACTTAGACAACCTGTCTTTGCAGCAGCTTCACTTTGTGACCACTTGTCACATCAATTAGACAACCTGTCCAGACTTGTTCCATGGAACATCCTGCACATGATGAGCTCAAAATAACATCAAATACAACTATGTTCTTAGTGTTGCTAGAGATGCCTCTTCAAATCCAATTTTGGGAACATTGTGGGCAATGGACCCAACAAAAACCTCAATTAGAACATCTCTTCTCTCCCACTTCACGCCTCGGAATGTGTTGTTCTACTATAGAGAAAGTCACTTTCACATCTTCTTAACCAGAAATGGCTGAGGAGATGTTCGTTTATACCTACTACTCAAATCTTCATTTCTTTTTCTTCTATCTTCCCGGAGAACGGACTCCGGGCAAATTCTACTTCAATTTCAATCATTCTTGTTTCTTGTATAGTGGATTATATTAAGATTCTTTTCTTCCTTTATTTTATTTTGATCTTATTTCTCAAACTGAGAGATCTTCCCCTGGACCTACTCCCCTCCCTAGTGTAGCTAAGTGCAGAAGTAAAATCAATTATTGTTTATAAATGGGTTTCTCTGGTACGAAATGAGCCACTTCAAATAGTTTCATTGCACCTGCCCAGAATAAAATTTATTCAGCATGAGCGACGTGAGCCCCAAGCAGTTTACCATACAAATTGATAAGTCTTGCATACCCGGCCCACCAAGCGAAACTGATCGTTTCTTGGTCACGGCCCACTAAGGCTAAAGTTCCATTAAAGAGCATAAGGCGCTCGAGGCCCAGCGGGCGGCGCCCGATGCCTGGCGGAATTCTCGTACTAGTTTGCCAAAGCATGAGTTCGAAATTCTAACAAATAATATAGATCGTCGGATCTGTATCAATAATCCACCCACCGTCGGATCAATCCTAATAATCCAGCTTCCTCTCTCTCCAAATTTGCATATGTATCCTAAACCTAGAATCAAGGTGCCAAAAATATATAAATTTAATAGGGCTACTACTACCCTAAAATGGGAAATTATTTTTTCACCCTTGAAATTTTGAAAAGAAAAAAAAACAAATCATGCAAGGCTTGCAAATACCCGCTCTACATATACTAGTCTGGTCTAGCCAAGCCTGCATTTGCATGTATTAAACGTAGAATCAGGGTGATCTAAACATATAAATTTAATAGGGCTACTACTACCCTAAATTAGAAAATTATTATTTCACCCTTGAAATTTTGAAAAGAAAAAAAAACAATCATGTAAGGCTTGCAAATACCCACTCTACATATACTGGTCTGGTCTAGCCAAGCCCGTAATTGCATGTATCCAGCGTAACCTAAACATATAAATTTAATAGCGCTACTAATACCCTAAAATGGGAAATTATTATTTCACGCTTGAAATTTTGAAAAAAAAAACTATGAACTTATCTCGACGAATGGTATGCTCAGTTCGACGAACTCTGAACTCAATTCGATGAATTTCTGAACTGAGTTCTACTAACAGCCTTTTTTATATGGCGTTGAGTGTGTCTTCATCACTCAACGTCTGTGGACTTAGACAGATTTCTGTCAGCCCATAACTTAGGTAAGAGTTTACCTGACCTGGCCACTTAGGATACTTCCTGCCTTTCCAGCATCTTCACTTTTTGACCACTTGTCACATCACTTAGACAACCTATCTTTCCAGCAGCTTCACTTTGTGACCACTTGTCACATCACTTAGACAACCTGTCTAGACTTGTTCCATGTAACATCCTGCACATGATGAGCTTAAATAACATCAAATACAACTATGCTCTTACTGTTGCTAGAGATGCCTCTTCAAATCCAATTTTGGGAACATTGTGGGCAATGGACCCAACAAAAACCCCAATTAGAACATCTCTTCTCTCCCACTTCACGCCTCATAACGTGCTATTCTACTACAGAGAAAGGCACTTTCACGTCGTCTTAACCAGAAATGGCTGAGGAGATGTTCGTTTATACCTACTACTCAAATCTTCATTTCTTTTTCTTCTATCTTCCCGGAGAACAGACTCCGGGAAAATTCTGCTTCAATTTCAATTATTCTTGTTTCTTGTATAGTGGATTATATTAAGATTCTTTTCTTCCTTTATTTTATTTTGATCTTATATCTCAAACTGAGAGATCTCCCCCTGGACCTACTCCCCTCCCTAGAGTAGCTAAGTGCAGAAGTAAAATCAATCCTTGTTAATACATGGGTTTTTCTGGTACGAAATGAGCCACTTCAAATAGTTTCATTGATCCTGCCCAAAATACAATTAATTCAGCATGAGCTACGTGAGCCCCAAGCAGTTTACCAGACAAATTGATAAGTCTTGCATACCTGGCCCACCAAGCAAAACCGATCATTTCTTGATCACGACCCACTAAGGCTAAAGTTCCATTAAAGAGCATAAGGCGCTCGAGGCCTAGCAGGCGGCGCCCGACTCCTGGCGGAATTCTTGTACTGGTCTGCCAATAGCATGAGTTCGAAATTCTAACAAATAATATAGATCGTCGGATCTGTCTCAATAATCCACCCACCGTCGGATCAATCCTAGTAATCTAGCTTCCTCTCTCTCCAAATTTGCATATGTATCCTAAACCTAAAATCAGGGTGACCTAAATCTATAAATTTAATAGGGCTACTATTACCCTAAAATGGGAAATTATTTTTTCACCCTTGAAATTCTGAAAAGAAAAAAAAACAAATCATGCAAGGCTTGCAAATACCCGCTTGAAAGACTTGATTTCTAGACACCTAGAGGGGGGGTGAATAGGTTCTAATTTTTCCTTCAGAATTTTAGGCAAATATCAAATTTTAACTCAGCACAGAAACAATGTAAGCCATAGAATAATGAACACAGCACAGCATACACCAGATTTATAATGGTTCCCCAAGGTCTGGGTACATCCACTGTTCCTCTTCGCCTATCTAGCAGTGTACTAGATTCGGCCTAACTTCCTTCTTTCTTCTCAGATCCGCAGATCTTACAGCTCAGAACCAAGAATGGTTCCTACAACTCAGACTTATACAAGTCCTACCTCAGATTCTTCCCAAGAACCCTACCTCAGGCCTCAGCCCTACCTCAGCCTATGTCACTAGGCTTACAACTCAGAGTGAAACCCCACTCCTACAACTCAGGCAAAAGCCCTACCTCGGCCTTTATAATTACAGGCTTACAACTCAGATCTTACAATAGATCCTACAAGAAATTGTTTGATTAAGAGATACAGAAATTTCACAAGATGAATCTCTTCACTGGTGTGCTTCTTGATCAGTTCTTGAATAGTCTGATCTTCAGATCTAACCTGACTTAGTCGTTTCAAAGCTTCTTGATAGAATAAAATAAGGTTGATCTTCACTTGATGTAGAAGTTGATCTTCAGATAGCTTCCTCCTTGAATTCAGAATGTAATCTGAATCTTCCTTGCAGACTGATCTGAATCTGCCTTCATAAGGGTTTCCCCTTTTCTTATTGTAGAAAACTCTCTCTGAAGGATTCACTTCTTAGTGTTGTATGTTCTCTTTTTTTTTAAATCCACACTTGTTGTATTGAACCAGTCCTTTATATAGAGTTTCCTCCTGATTACCGGCTGATCCGGTTTATAACAGTCTTCTGACAGTTCTGACAAAGGTGTTAGACCGGTTGGTTATGTCAGTTGATTCTACAAAGACTTTCCAACTCAACATGAACCACTCAGCAAACTGCTTCACATGTGTCGACACAAATGGACTAAGTGTCGACACAAATCTTGATAATGTCGACACAACACTCCATATGTCGACATAGTCATTCTTCTGGTACTCAACACAGCATCTGTTTAAATGTGTCGACACAAGCCCTCTGTGTCGACATAATTCTGCTTCCATTGTCGACATGACTCCTGGGTGTCGACACAGATTCTGCTTTCAGTGTCGACAAAGCTCCTGGGTGTTGACACAGCTTCTGCTTTCAATGTCGACATAGCTCCTGGGTGTCGACACAGCTTCTACTTTCAGTGTCGACATAGCTCCTGGGTGTCGACACAGCTTCTGCTTTCAGTGTCGACATAGCTCCTGGGTGTCGACACAGCTTCTGCTTTCAGTGTCGACATAATTCCTGGCTCAGGTGTCGACTTAAGTCTGAGTGTCGACTCAGCTTCTTCTTTAGGTGTCGACATGATTATTCACAAGTGTCGACACTTGTACTTAGAAAATTTTCTCTCAATGCTTAAACCTGCACAATGAAACTCAAACATACATCAAATACAAATTGATGTATATCATTGATTAAGATGAGGCTTCTCCAAATCTGGTACATATAAACAGTGTACCCAACAATCTCCCCCTATTTGGAGAAGTCATAACTTTTAGTCAAAGATATACATCACTCATAATAATAAAACACATAAAAAGAAATATATGTACATGCATTTCACTGCAGGGTAACATATAAACATTGTAAACAACTGAAATGGATACAGAAACTGATTTCATTTACTTAGAGAGAAATGGAAAGTTTACACAATTTTCTTTAGAACAAAATCCATAAGATTACATTGTTCTATACATAAGACTAACTATCATATAATTGATTAGGCTCCTTAATCATAATGCCTTTTCCTGATTTGATCTGAGCCTGCACAGTAGGTTCAACATAATTAGCAGGTTGTTTTCCATTCAGATCCTTCTTTTTCAGTTCTTCATATCTTATCCTTTGCCTTTCAAAATAATGAAAAGGCTTTGGGAAGTACTTGCTAGGCTCCAGAGCATTAGCAGGTAACTTCCCAGCTTTTGCTTTTCTTATGTATTGAAGAATGGCTTCCTGTCTAGCTTGATACTTGTTCCACTCTTGCTCAGTATACCATTTACCCCTTTCATGGGTCTTATCCTTCACAGCTTTCCAGGCAGTCAATATAATGTTCCTGGAAGTAGGGCTCCATTGCTCAAAATCAAGCTTCAGCTCAGCCTATTCTCTAAACCTTTTCTTGGACAGTTGTGCTTCCTTCTGAGCTTCCTTGGCAGCCACTGACATTTCCACTTTCTCAGTAATAATATTTTTAGCCTCCTGTGGAGGGCTGTACATTGACTGAACTTCTGGATGAACCATGTCAAAATCAGCTGGAGGGTAAATGACTTGAGCAACTTCAGGTTGATCTCCCTCAATATAGGCAGGTTGCACTCGAGACTCAGCAACATTGTCATCATCACACATGGGGGGATATCCAAGAGTTGCTCTAATGTTATTTGATATCCATTTAGCATGATCTGAGCTGGCTTTGACTAACACCCTCTCCCCCTTTATGACTTCTCTTTCAATATGATCTCTTAGATCATCCTTCTGAAATCTGACTTGATTAACAAGATAATATGTGCCTTCCTTGTAATAATTCCTGAACTTCTGCAAGAAATCAGAAATATTCTTGTGAGATTTTGTAAAAGTGTCCTGAACAGCAGCAAAATCTTCTTTGATCTGCTTGGATATTTCAGCTTTGAGAGCAGTGGTTAGAGTATCAATCTTGGTAAGAATGGCAAAGTGTGACTCTTTGAGGTTATCATTCATCCTGATTTGATTCTCAAGAGCATAACCTTGCTTAACTGCAATGTCATCCACTTTAGTAATGAGTTCTTGTTGTTGCTTTGCCAAGTATACCACAGCATTTCCTCCCTTGTGGAAGCAATCTGTCATTTCTTTCTTATTTTGATTTACTTCAAACCTGATCGATTTTATATCTTGAGCCAGGTTGAATTGCAAATCTTTATGTGTATCATCCACATACAAAGATTGTCTTTGCTCATCCAATTTCACTTGTAATTGGACCAGTAGAGAACTGAAATCCATGTTTTGAGCAGTTGGTGGTGTGACTGTTTGTAAGGCCTTTTTATAGCCTGAGCTCAGTTTTCTTAAGTCAGCTAACTTCCTTTTCTTAGCCATTGAGGCTTCTTCATCATCAGAAGATTCTGAGGAACTTTGTATAGTTATTGGTTATTTATCAGTTGGGGATTCCTGGGACATCTCCCCCTCAGTACCTGGAAGTTCTTTTTCTATGATTTGTAGCTCCCCCTCAGTCCCTGTTGTTTGATGTTTAGGGAATAGATCTTTCATAGTTACCTCTTGCTGCAGCTGAACAGGAGGAACAAAATTTGTTTGGAAAACAGATGGTTCTCCCTGTACATCCAGATCTTTGTCCAGATCATTCTCTATAAAGGAAATATTTATTTGAATATTTTGTGCTATATCTTGTAGCTGCTCAGCTTGTTCTTCTGTCTCAGCATTTAGCAGTTCTTCATTGTTAATTTTTGACACTATGTCCATAATTGTATCAGCAGCATGCTCACTTTCTAGAGCAACTTCAGTAATACCTCCCCCTTGGGCAGGCAGCTCAAGTTGTACTGTGTCTTGTACTGCTGGTTCAGGAGTTTCTCCCCCTGGAGTGGAGACTACCTGTTGTTCTAAAAACATACTGCTCTCCACTTGATCCTATGCTACCTTTTGTGGCCTGTCTTCATCTGAACTGAAGACTACTTCTTCTTCAGAATCACTGAAGGATTCTGCTTGTGGAATAACCTTTTTCTGCTGTTTATCTTTCTTAACAACTTTCTGTGGAGTAGATACTTCCTTTGTCAAAACTCTATCCCATCTAGATAGAATTCTCATATCTATCCTCCTCATGTGGTTGATTTTGGTTCCTGGAAGTTGGTGCAAAACTTCTGGTATTGTAGCAGATAGATATAGACTCAAAATTCTTCCCAGATTTGGTTTTTTTATTCCTTCTTGAAGCTTATCAAAAACTATTGATGCCCAGTCTGTTTTTATGGTGAAAATAATCTTTGTCATCAAATTAAACATGTGGACTAAAATTCTGTCATGTCCACCAGCCTTACAAAGAATTACATTCCAACTACTTCAGACAGAAACTTTCCTTGGGAATTCATCCCTTTCAGGGCAATAAATGATTCAAACTTGATATTAGGATTTAACCCGCACCAACTTAGTGCTTCTTTAGTTCTGGATGGCACAATCTCTTCATCATCCTTAATCATGGGAAGTTGGAGTGATTTCCTGATAGTCTTTAGCATTAGTCTAACTCGTGAATCTTGAACTGTGGCTTTGATCTTCTTCCCTTCTGGGTCCACAGTAGCAGAAGAATAGAATTCCATGACTTCCTTTTTCCAAATTTGTGTTGGTTCTGAGACCAAGAATTCTAATTCATTATCAGAAATTAGGGTAATGACACCCTGGATTTCTTGTGAAGCTGTTGTAAATCCTCCACGAACCAGCCCATATCCTTCATTCACCTTATCATCTTGGTGAGGAGCCATTGTCGAGAGAGATGGAAGAGAAAAGAAGAGAAGGTCTTTGTCGACACAAGGTGGAGATCCTAGATTTCTAAAAGCGTAGTCGACCAAATTTTAGCTTGACCTATTTATAGTGTTAGCGTAAAGGGCAGGTCAAAAGACGAGCCTTAGTCGACCAAATTTTACGTATGTCAACTGAAATGACCTAGGTCTCGAAAAAACTTAGATTTAGTCGACATGTCTAGAGGTCGACTTACATGTATCAAAGTCGACACGGGCAGGTCATGTCTTGACATAGATGTGTCAACACCAACTTTTGTGTGTGTCGACATGAAAAATCCTTTAGATATAAGGTCTCGACAAGGTTATGTCGACACCTATTCTTGTGTCGACACAGATACTGTTTATGTGTCGACACATCCTTATTCTTTGTCGACACAACATACTGAGTGTGTCGACACAATTGTGCTTGTGTCGACACAAACTTTGAACTTAGACAAATTTCCTGTGAAATTCTGTAATTACATATTCTTCTTAGGGAAACTTGTGCTAACCTATTCTAGGTTTAACATACCTAATTCAATTTTAAAATAATTGTATTTAATTTCTTCCAGAGATTTTGTAAATATATCAGCTATTTGATTATTTGTGTTCACAAACTCTTGTACAACCCCATATTCGTTGAGTCAGACCAGGAGGCACAATGGTCAACAGTTGAGCTAGCCAAAGGAGTTCCCGTCCAAAAAGAGATCTCGCCAAAGTTGGTGGGAGCGATCGCGCCAGATCGTCGATCTAGGATCGACGAGCGTAACCAAATCGTCGAACGGAGAACAGCAGGCCAAGATCGTCGAGCGCGGCCTGTGCGGGAATGCTTGTGCTTGCGCCAGGCTCCCATCTCAAAGGGCTCTCGCCTATAGGCAGGCGAGAACGTTCGCGCCACGCTCTGGACAGAAAGACCTCGGCACAGCTCTTGTCGAGTGGGGCCCAGGGCCTTGGGTAAAATTTCCTAATTGCCCTCAGGTAAATTTACTTCAGTACCCTCAGAAAAACAGCGGGATTCGGCTATTGGCAGACCAACTAGGGGCTTTTCAATAATTTCTGGTCAGCAAGATGTTATAAATAGACCCATAAGGGCTCCTTAGAAGGCAAGCTATCATTATCTCCAAAATTCCAGTGCTTTCTGAGGAGCTCCTAGCCCAGCTTTGGCTTTGGAGGGGAAGCTCTCAGAGATCTTCCGGGTGTGAGGTGGGACCTCCCTGCTGAGGCTATTGGGTCAGTCTTAGGTCCTTCGAATCCAGTCGAGGGTTGAGGCTTGAGTGAAGTAGGTTTTGGCTGCACCCCTTTTTCTTCGAACTCCAGTTGAGGTCATATTTGGCTTCAACAGTTCTGGTGCGGTGAGCGTGGAAGGCAGCTGATACAAGAAAGCCTTGAGTTTTGTCCCATAGCTGGAGGTGAAGGTGAAGGGTCAGGTTCTAGAGGCTCCCCCACCCGGGGAGAGGAAGCAACAAAGAGGATGCTGGATGAGTTCAGGCGAGTGGTTCTGCAGACGATCAGTTTGGCCTTCTCGGTGAGAGGCGAGTGGGCCACCCCTCAGGTCCCAATAGAAGAGGTCCCGCTCTTGGGCGAGAACGCCCCAGGGCAGCGCCCGGGAAAGGAGGTCCCGGGGGAGGCTAGCGAGAGAGATGTGGCGGCGCGGGAACTCTTCCCTGGCCAGAGCCAGCGCCCGGGCAAGGAGGCGCTGACGGATCTGGGCGAGAAGGAAGCGGCAGTGCGGGAGCTCTTCCCGGGGCACGGTCTCGCGGATCGGGCCAGTCAGCCGAAGCCGCGGGACATACCATCTCGCCAGGCTGGAGGCGAGAGCCCATTTAGCGAGCTCATCATCTCAGCTCTGGTGCCAGAGGGGTTCCGGGAGCCTGACATGTCCTACTACTCGGGGAAGGATGACCCTGTACAACACGTACAGTGGTTTGAAGACATTGTATCGATAAGGCAGATGATGGATGCCTTCAAGTGCCGGCTGTTTGCCATCACGTTGAAGGAGAAGGCTCGGGACTGGTTCCACTAGTTGCCAGTAAGATCAATCTACTGTTTCGAGGATCTGCGGAGAAGTTTCTTGTTGAGATTCTTAACCTCGAAGAAGCGGAAGAAGGAAGCGGAGTGTCTGTTTGCGGTGAGGCAGAAGCCGGATGAGACGCTGGGTCACTATGTCGACCGTTTTCAGGAAGAGATCCTCCTGGTCCAGGAGGTCCCAGGGTACGCACTGATGCTGGCCTTCACCCTGGGGCTGAGACCGGGATTCTTTAGCATGGAATTGAAGAGAGTGCCTCCCCTCTCCTTTGAGGAGCTCATGGAGAGGGCGGCAAAGGAAATTGACTTCGAGAGAGCAAACCCAGCATTCGCCAGGAAGTTGGCCAAGCTGGCGGAGGACGACGTAAAGGAACCAGCTGCAGGAAGACAGAAGGAGCCGAGGGAACAGAGGGAGCAAAGGGAAGAAAGGAGAAGGGAAGAGCCCCGAAGGTTTGGGCAGTAGCAGGGATGGGGGGCCCGGGAGCCGAACAACCGGTTAGGTTGGAGGCCCCAGGAGGGTCGCCCCCAGGGCCCAGGAGAAGGCTACCAGGGGAGAGATAACCTGCAGGAGCCCCGGAGATTCGACCGACCGGCATGGAGGCAGGAGCCGAGAGGTCGCCCACCACCACCCCAGGAAGCCATGGAAGTGGGAAGAGGAAGAGGAGCTGATAGAGGAGCTCGAGGAGGAGGGAGAAGAGGGAGAGGAGAGGGAAGAAGGGGCGGGGAGGCGTTGCTCTTTTGTGACTTCCACCAGGAGGAAGGTCACGCAACGGCCACCTGCCTAGAGTTCTTAGAGCTAAGAGAAGCAAGAGGAGCAAGGAGGCAGGATCCACCGGTAAGGATAGTAGAGGTGCAGCAGGGCGAGGTGGAAGATAGGTGCGAAGATCAGGTAGATGTAGGGACCCGAGGAGGAATCGGGGTGATTCACGGAGGAGTGGGGATTGAGGCAACCCGCAAGGGGAGCCTACAAACCATGTACCGGAGGGGGGTGGCCTCTACCTCTCAGGTTCCCCCACCAGAAGAAAAGATCACTTTCTCATCGGCAGACATGCCAGACTATGAGGATCCATTCTGTGACGCCCTGGTGATCCAGACGGCGGTGGAAAATTACACGGTTTCAAGGATACTGGTAGATAACGGGAGCTCGGTAAATGTCATCTTCAAGAAAGCCTTTGATGAGATGAGGGTAGAGGGGAAGAGGGTCTTGGATTCGGATGGACCTATGTTCGGGTTCTCCGGAGAGAGGAAAGAGGTAGAAGGAGGAGTAGGGCTGCACGTAAGGTTGGGGGGCGTGTCACGGAACTGTATGTTCGTGATCATGGACGCCCCGAGCAGCTATAATGCCATCTTTGGGCGCCCCCTAATCAACGCCTTTCGCTGTGTCCCCTCCTCGTTCCATCAATGCCTCAAGTTCAACAATGGGGGGGTGCAGGTCAGGGTAAGAGGGGACCCGAAGGTGGCAAGACAGTGTTACGTTACCGCGGTCAACACCGTGTCATGGATGGCAGAGGCAGAGGAGTTGGAGATGGAGATGGCGGCACTTGAGGAGGTCGTGGAAGAAGAGGGAATGGACCTAGAGGAGGCGAGATGGATAGTTGAAGTGGAAGTGGGAGATGAGGAGACCGAGAAGCAGCAAGGAGATATGCAGGTGGTCCGGGGGGACGAGGAGCAGGAAGTCCCAGAAGGGGCGATGGAAGCAAGAAAACAAGCGTCAGGAGGAGTAGAGGGAGAGGCCCCGAGAGGCGTGGGAGTCGTGCAGCAGCAGGAGGGGCTGGTGGAAGCGATGGAGGTCGAGGAGGAAGTAGAAAGGGGAGAGCTGGAGCTGGAGGAAGAGGCAACGGCCGGCTGGGAGCAGTCGCGGCTGGAGCCGGCCGAAGAAGTGGTGGAGGTGGAGGTCTTCACCAGTGCAGGGAAGGTGCAAAGGGTGCGGGTCAGCGGGGGCTTGAGTCCCGAGGCTCGGGAGCAAGTGCGGGCTTGCATTCAAGGCAACGTCGACATCTTCGCCTGGAGCGCGGCGGACATGCCAGGCATCGACGCAGACGTGGCCTGTCATCGCCTGAATATGGACCCCCGCACTCGTCCCATACGCCAGAAGATGAGGACCATCGCAACAAAGCTGGAGGAGCCGATACGAGAGGAGGTCAAGAAGCTCCTGGAGGCGGGCTTCATCTCAGAGATCCAGTATCCAGGCTGGATCTCCAATGTGGTAATGGTAAAGAAGGGGGGTGGAAAATGGCGAATGTGTATTGACTTTTCTTTGTTAAATAAATCATGACCTAAGGATTGCTACCCCCTGCCTCGGATCGACGCGCTGGTTGATTCAGCCGTCGGTTTTTCTGTCATGAGCTTCTTAGATGCTTTTTCAGGTTATCACCAGATCCGGATGCACCCTCCTGATACCAAGGATGTTTCCTTCATCACGAGGGAGGGATGCTTCAGTTACAAAATGATGCCCTTTGGGTTAAAGAATGCAGGGGCTACCTATCAGCGCATGATGGATCGAGTCTTCCGGGATCAGAGGGGGAGGAACTTGGAGATCTACGTCGACGACCTAATGATCAAAAGCAAGTGCATGGTTTCGCACCTGCAAGATCTGGAGGAAACATCGCCACCTTAAGAAGGTTCAAGATGAGGCTGAACCCCTTGAAGTGTGTCTTCGGGGCCAGCCGCGGGAAGTTCCTCGGGCATCTTCTGACTCCGGCAGGGGTGGAGCCCAACCCGGACAAGGTAAAGGCCATCCTGGATTTGGAGTCACCTCGCGATGCCAAGGAGGTCCAGCGCTTGACAGGCAAGCTAGCTGGGCTAAGCAGGTTCCTCTCCAGGGTAGGAGACAAGTGTTCTTCATTCTTTAAGGTGCTGCGGGGGAATCAAAGGTTCGAATGGACAACCGAGTGCGAAGAGGCCTTCCAAGGGCTGAAAAGACAACTCTCTTAGGCTCCTCTCCTTCAGAGCCCAAAGGAAGGAGAGGACCTGACCTTGTACCTCGGGGTAGGAGCGGAGGCGGTGAGCTCCGTCCTAGTGAGGGAAGAAGGAAAGAAACAGCTGCCCATCTACTACGTCAGCCGGATATTGAGGAAAGCGGAGCTTCGCTACCCCATCCTGGAAAAGCTCGCTTACGCCTTGGTCATCTCGGCAAGGAAACTTCGGCCGTACTTTCAAGCACATTCGATTAGGGTGGTGACCGACCACCCTCTTCGCAAGATCTTCGAAGGAGTGGAGCACTCAGGGAGACTGGCTAAGTGGTCTATTGAGCTAAGCGAGTTCGACATCGCCTTTGTCCCAAGGCTCTCCATCAAGGCACAGGCAGTGGCGGACTTCCTAGCAGACTACGTCGTTGAAGTCGAGGGGGGAGAGCAGCAACCTCGAGAAGCATGGAAGTTGATAGTTGATGGGGCCTCGGGAAGGCACTCCCTCGGGGCAGGGGTGGTATTGACAAGTCCTCAGGGGGTAACCATAGAGCAAGCGGTCATTTTACATTTCCCCGTGACCAACAATCAAGCGGAATATGAGGCCGTGATCGCCGGCCTCCACCTGGCAAAGGAGCTGGAGATTCGGGATGTGGAAGCTTTCACTGATTCAAAGATTGTGGCATCGCAGATCCGGGGAGAGTTTGAAGCTCGGGAGCCTACCCTCATCAGATACCTCTCCAGGGTAAGGGCGATCATCGGAGGATTCCGGTCATTCTCAATTCAACATGTTCCAAGGGAAGAAAGTGTAGCCGCCGATCGATTAGCCAAGTTCGGACCTCGGGGAGGAGGGACCTTGACGGAGCTATTCCGACCGGCTATCGAGGAAGGAGAGTTGATGGTGGTGGATCGGCAACCCTCATGGGTGGATCCATTTGTGACCTTCCTAACCACCGATGAACTGCCTGAGGGGACCAAGGTTGGGAGAAGCTTCAAGAGCAAAGCAGCTCACTACTTAATGATGGAGGGGGGCCTGCATCGTAAGATGTTGTCAGGGCTCCTAGCTAGATGTGTGACCGAAGAAGAGATCCCGAAGATATTGAGGGAGGTGCACTCGGGCGAGAGCGGCAGTCACTCTGGAGGAAGGACGCTGGAGGCAAGGGTGGTCAGGCAGGGGTACTTCTGGCCCACCCTAAGGAAGGATGTCATGGAGTTTGCGAGGAGGTGTCAAAAATGTCAGCTCTACGCCCCCCTTCAGCTCTTGGTAGCTCATAGGCTCCGAAGTATCACGGCACCGTGGCCATTCGCTATCTGGGTAATGGACTTGGTTGGGCCCTTTCCTCCGGCTAGTGGGCAGAGGAGATTCCTCTTGGTCATGATCGATTATTTCTCGAAGTGGCTAGAGGTTAAAGCCTTAGCCAAGGTCACCTCGCAGGTCATAAGGAACTTCATTTGGGGGGAAATCATTTGCAGACATGGGTTGCCCCAAGCAATAGTGACTGATAACGGCCCCCAGTTTGCCAGCGAGGAGTTCATCAGCTTCTGCGCCCAACTAGGGATAGATCTCCGGTTTGCCTCCGTCCATCACCCCCGGAGTAACGGCCAGGTGGAAGCAGCAAACAAAATCATTGTAAACCTACTAAAGAAAAAGGTGGAGAACTTAAAGGGGAATTGGGTGGAACAGCTCCCCTCGGTCCTGTGGGCCCTGCGAACGACCCCGAACACGGCCACCGGTGAGACCCCCTTCAAGCTCTCTCATGGGTGTGAGGCCATCCTACCAGTGGAGTTCGAGGTCCGGTCCACGCGAGTCACAGCCGCGGGCGAAGGAGACGAGACTTGGAGGGTGGAGAATGAGGAGGGGCAGCGCCTCTCATTAGATATGGTGGAGGAACTACGAGACGTGGCGGCTATTAGGCAAGAAGAGATCAAGTGACGGATGGCAAAGCATTTTGATAAGCATGTCAGGGTCAAGCAGTTTACTGAAGGGGATCTGGTGCTGAGAAAGGTTGACGCAGCAGGAAGGTCGGCTCCCATGGGTAAGCTCCACCCGAACTGGGAAGGTCCATACATAGTGAAGGAAGTCCTCGGAACAGGGGGATAATACCTCCAGGACGTGGAGGGGAGGGCCCTAAGCCACACTTGGAGCGGTGATGACCTAAAACGCTTCTAACCCTGAGGGGGGAAGGATGTAACCATGTATTTCGAAAATAACCTCATTTATACTACATCGATTGATTTTCCCTCAACCATTGTCAAATTTTTTAATATAGCATAATCATGTGTTTTGCAATACCCCGAGCTCGGCTCGGCCCCAGGTAGACCCGCTGCGCAGGCTCTCATCTAGCTGGCAGGTCTGTAGACTCGCATGTGGGGGATAGGTTTGGTTGGTTTGAGATCTTCATCGGCACCCCGAGCTCGGCTCGGCCCCAGGTAGACCCGCTGCGCAGGCTCTCATCTAGCTGGCAGGTCCGTAGTGAAAGTCCACTTAGTGTCAACTACCTTCACCTATGGGGGGGGGAATAGGTGTCTTGTAGCGTTTTTGCGGAATTAAAATCGTACCTGCACAAGAAAACAAAACCACACAGCACAGAAAGGACACAAGCAATTTATAGTGGTTCCCCGATTTGGTACATCCACTTTCCCCCTTCGACCTATCTCCCAACCAGGGACGACTCGGTCACTTCACCAACAGGATTGAAATCCAATCCTTGCACTAACGGAAGGAACCCTTCCACACGTAGGAGACACCACTCCCACAACACGGGTTGCACTCAACCCTTACAACTAGGAACCAACGTTCCTTTACAACAAAATAGAAATTGGAGTGTATTAGAAATACAAACTACTTATGGAGAATAAGGTGTCCCTCTTCGTTCGACGACATGTTCTTGAAGTCAACGAAGAGTCCACAACCCTAAATCTCACTTAGATAGAATCTCTTCCGAAACCGGCGGCGGCACGAAGGGCGACGGCTTGGTTCTCGGGATCGGCGGCGACAACGGAGTGCTGCTGCTGTACTTTGGAGATTCAACTTTCGTAGCAAAGCTAGCAAGGTCTTCCAACGGTCACACTAGGATCGATCGTCTCGATCGATTCGGAAAGGGAAGGTTTTCCCGATCTACGAATCAAGAGACAAAGGATCTCTGGTTAGACGCGTGAGACGATGTGCTTGGCTGATCGTCTGTCGCCGGGAGATCTGGAAGAAACCACGATCAAAAGCGGCGATCCACTGGCACGAGCGGCGACGGCGGCGGAGCAGGTTTGCCAATCTAGGTCACGTCGGCGGCTCGTGTATTCGTTTTTCTATGTCCTCTTTTCTTTACTGTTCAAAAATACAGATGTATTTATACATTAGGTCTTCAAGATGACCGTTGTGGGTCCCACCAGAAGAAACCCTAAAACCGGTTCAAAACAGAGCCTTAACATTTGATCCAGTCCAGCGTGCTCAGAAATTCGCCTAAGGCAAAATCGGCGAGAATCGAAGGTGATTCTCGTCGATTCGGCGAGAATCGAAGGTGATTCTCGTCGATTCGGCGAGAATCAAAGGTGATTCTCGTCGATTCGGCGAGAATCAAAGGTGATTCTCGTCGATTTTGACTTATTTGCACGCTCTGATTTAGCCGGATAGAGACGGCGAGAATCAGCCAGTGATTCTCGACGATTCGGCGAGAATCACTAGTGATTCTCGTCAATTAATACTTAGACGATTTTTCGTCTTTCCACCCATGAGCTGCCCTTTGACCCATCCTTGCTCCTTGTCTGCTCTTGCATTATCACAGCCATGTACTTGAAATTAAGTACACTCCAATAGAGAGAGTACACGTAAGCCAACACACTGATCTGCTCAACGAGGGATTACGTCGCGCAGACCCGTGTATATTGACCTACTGCACCCTGACATTGGTGTGTACTTAGCGTGGAATAACTGCAAGCACAACTTTAAAGATTTCATCAAATACATTGTCTATTTACATTAGCTTGTTCAGGGGCTTCTTCAAATCAGGTACGTTGTGGATACAATACCCAACAATCTCCCCCTATTTGAAGAAGTCTAAACCCTACATGCTAAGGTGAATAGAGCGTATGGGAATGAAAATCATAAACTTAAAATTGAGTTGAGAGAGATATTCATTACCAATACCAATTCCTTGAGAGCAAACTTGGAGCCACCTTAGCCTTAGCCGAGAGGGTAATCTCCCCCTTTTCGGCTTTTGTAAATCTGGGTCTGTTGCATTTGACCCCTTGCTCCCCCTCAGTTCTTGCACCTGTGCTCACACTTGAGTTCCTGGCAGAGGCTCCCCTAGATGCACGAGCCTGGAGCTTCTGTAGTCTTCATTCCTCATAGTTGAGCATCCCCAATTCAGTTTTGAAAAGACTGAACTTGGCTTCGTCTAAGGGCTTTGTGAAAATATCTGCAATCTGCTTGTCCGTGGGGACATAACAGAGAGAGATGTCCTTGTTCTCCACGTGCTCCCGAATGAAGTGGTAGCGCACTTCAATATGCTTCGTTCTGCTGTGCGATACCGGATTGTTGGCAATGGCAATTGCACTGGAGGAGTCGCAGTACATTGGTACTTCCTTGAACTGAAGGTCATAGTCGGCTAACTGGTTTCTGATCCATAGGAGTTGTGCGCAACAGCTGCCTGCCGAGATGTACTCAGACTCTGCTGTGGAGGTTGCTACACAATTCTGCTTCTTGTTGTTCCATGAGATAAGCCTTCTTCCGAGGAATTGACACGTCCCGGAAGTGCTTTTCCTGTCATCCCTACTCCCTGCAAAATCAGCATCTGAAAAACCTATTAGCTGACATCATTGTTTCTCGGGTACCACAAGCCAAGATTGGGAGTACCTTTAAGGTATCTTAGAATTCGCTTTGCAGCGACATAGTGAGATTCCTTAGTGTTCACCTGATATCTGGCACAGACACATGTGGAGAACATGATATCCGGTCTACTGGCAGTAAGGTAGAGCAGGGATCCAATGATGCTTCTGTATTTAGTTTCATCGAAAGGTTTACCTTTCTCATCCTTATCCAGAGACATAGTGGATCCCATTGGAGTCCTCATAGAGGTTGCATTCTCCATACCGAATTTCTTGAGGATTTCATTGGCGAACTTCGTCTGAGAGATGAAGATTCCATCCTCAGACTGTTTCACTTGAAGTCCCAAGAAATACTTTATCTCTCCCATACTGCTCATTTCAAACTTCCTTGCATAAGTTTAGAAAACTTTTTGCAAAGATTGTGTCCGTTGAGCCGAATATAATGTCATGGACATAGATTTGCACCAGCAAAATCTTCCTTTGACTTCCCTGAGAAACAATGTCTTATCTATTTTACCTCTAGAGAACTTGTTCTCAAGAAGAAAACAAGATAAAGTCTCATACCAAGCTCGTGGAGTTTGTTTTAAACCATATAGAGCTTTATTAAGAAAATATACATGATTTGGATAAGTAGGATTGACAAAACCTGGGGGTTGAGCGACGTATACTTCCTCTTTCAGGTCTTCGTTCAAGAATGCTGATTTCACATCCATTTGATAGACTGTGAATCCTTTGTGCGAAGCATACGCCAGGAACAATCTGATTGCCTCGAGCCTTGCCACTGGTGCAAAGGTCTGGTCGAATTCAATCCCCTCCTCCTGTCTGTAACCTTGAGCCACCAGCCTGGCCTTGTTCTTTATGATGACACCATGTTCATCCAGTTTGTTTCTGAAGATCCACTTGGTGCCAATCACATTCTGCTTTTGTGGTCTGGGGACCAGCGTCCAAACGTTACATCGTTCGAATTGATGCAGTTCATCTTGCATGGCAAAAATCCATGCCGCATCTTTGTTCGCCTCGTCGAACTTCTTTGGCTCAACCTGTGACAGGAAGCTAAGATGCAAAATCTCGTTAATAGTACCTCTTCGAGTTCTGACACCGTCACGAGGATCTCCGATGATCTGATCTCTAGGATGATCCCTCACGTGCCGGAGCTCTAGAAGTCTGGCGTCTGGAGCTTCGACTACTTCTTGGGCTTCTCCTTCTTTAAGAGATTTGCTCCATTTTGATCTTCAACATTCCCAGTTGACGTTGAGGTGGAAACTTTGACGTACTTAGGAGTTTCATCTTTAGCGGTCTCATCGAGACTCAGCTGTTCAAGTCGAGCACCTGCATCTTCAAGAATACCGCTGGAAGAATTGCTGTTAAGCAAGCTTCCTTCATCAAATACAACATTAATTGATTCTTCTACCACTAGGGTTTTCTTATTGAAGACCCTATATGCCCGACTGTGGGAACTATAGCCCATGAATATGCCTTGAAGCATTTTCACCAAATTTAGTACGCGGGTACTTCCCATTATTCAGTACATAACATCTGCAACCAAAGATCCTCAAATAGGACATGTTTGGTTTCCTGCCTTTCAGTAGTTCGTAGGGCGTCTTACGATGACTTTTGTTGATCAATGCCCGGTTTTGAACATGACAAGCTGTATGGACCGCCTCAGCCCAGAAGTATTCTGGGAGTGAAGCGTCATTCAACATTGTCGTGCAGGCTTCAATGAGTGTTCTATTTCTCCTCTCCGCGACTCTGTTTTGTTGAGGAGTGCGCGGGGAGTAAAACTCATGAAAGATACCAAGTTCTTCACAGAACTCTATCATAGCACCAGACTCGAACTCTGTTCCATGGTCACTTCTGATTTTGACCACTGAGCAGTTAAGTTCATTCTGGATCTGCTTGACAAAGCTGGTGAAGATGTCAAACGTATCAGACTTTCGTTTAAAAAGAACACCCAGGTAAACCGAGAGTGATCATCAACAATCACGAGCGTATAAGACTTCTCTCCCAAGCTATGAACTTGCATTGGACCAAACAAGTCCATGTGCAGAAGATAAAGACATCTGGAGGAGTCTTTGTCTGCAATGCTCTTAAAGGTAGCCTGAGTCTGTTTGCCCATCTGGCATGCAGGACAGGGGCTATCTTTGATGCACTTGATAACGGGAGCATCCCTTACTAAGTTTTTAGAAAACAGCATACTAATTGTTTTGAAATTAATATGTGTCAATCTCTTGTGCCATTGTTCACAAAGAGATGCACTGCCTATTGCCACTAGGCATACGGGGGTAGATGAATCTAAACTAAGAAAATTTAAGCAGAAGATATTTCTGCTCCTAATGCCTGTTAATACCGTCTCAGAAGAGGCACATGATATTATCAGGCATTTATCCTTGCAGAACTTAACGTCATAACCTTTATCACATAACTGACTTACACTGATCAGGTTATGGTTTAACCCTTCAACATATGCCACGTCGGTGATAGAGATTATACCGTTGGAAATCATACCGTAACCTCTGGTGACTCCTCAATCTGACCCCCCAAAGATGACTTTGGGTCCATTCTCGACTGGAGTGTAATCACGCAGCAGGCTTCTTGTCCCAGTCATATGCCGGGAGCATCCACTGTTCAAGTACCAAATTGGAGTTTTGGTGGCCTTTGGACATTCCTGCAAAACAAAATTAATTTCCCTTAGGAACCCAATCGAACTTGGGTCCTACATTCTTGGTTAGCATACTCCCCCTCGGGTGGTTAACCCTACGAGTGGTCGGCCTCGCATTGCTAACATAAGGAGTCTCGTTGTACCTCGGATTAAACCAACAATCCACGGCAAAGTGACCGACTTTGTCACAACACCAACAGTCAAATCTGTTGTACCTCTTCTTAGGCTCCTGCTTTACCCTGGGAATGGTGTGTACAGCCGGGGCCTTGGATCTGGAGGTGGAGGCATCATAGTGATTGCAGTCACATGACTTCTTCACCTTCTGTTCCTTCAGTATAACAGGCTTGGCTTTTGGTGCTTGCTTTCTATTATGGCCTCTAGAGAATTGACCATAATTTCCCATGTGGATTTCCTCATAAGGTGCCTTGAAGACACTCTCACCGAAGTTGCGGGGAAAAGTCCAACCATCATATCAGCTCTTTGGCTTTGCAACCGAGGGCCGGAAATGATGACCAAAGGTTGACTCAAAGTCATGTTGGTTGCAGGGAAAGCTAGGCTTTCTGAACGCAACAGGACTGAGTGGGGCCTTTCCCTTTTCAGCAGCAGAGGCCTTCTTGGCGGCCTTATTCTTTCTCTGGTTCCTGTTTCTCCTGGATGAGGAACCAGATACCCCTACATGCCACATGCCAGCTTCTTTGGCCTGAGCAGAGAAGGTATCAACTAATGGAAGAACTGTTTTTGGCATAGAGAAGTTTTTGACGATCTTCCTTTCTGCCGCAAGTTGTTCTTCCAACTTGTCGACTTCCTCCTGCTTAAGATCAAGGAGCTTAAGAGACTCTGAATGCTTTGAAGTCAGGTCTAGGTGCTCCTGTCGGATAGAGATCAAACTGGTGATCTCTTCCCTTAGGGAGACACTCTCACCCTTAAGGAATTTCACTTACTTTTTCTCAGCCTTCAATCTCTTACGGCACTCCTCGAAAGTGTTGAGCAGAAGCTCATACTTCTCGAGGAGCTCCGCTTCACGGGCCGAAGGGCTATCCTCAGGGTCATCATCCTGAGACTCAGGATCAGATTCAGAGTCGGAGAGAGGGGTGTGAGCTTTTACCTTCCCAGTAAATGGGGGGCATTCTCCTTCTGAGTCGGAGCGACCCACCAGCCCGAAGTAGGCTTCCTCATCATCACTGAAGTATGAGGAATCAGACTCACTCAGTGTCTTTGGCTTTTTGGCGATGTAGCTCCTCTCTTTCTTCTTATCTCTAGAGGACTTGTGCTCCTCTCCTTCCCTTTTCTCTCTTGCCTTGGTGGCAGTCGGCCACGACGTGTCCTTGCTTATTGCATCCAAAACAAATAATGTCAGAGGAGCGATGTTTGTTCGGTTTAGAAGCATACCTGTCAGAAGAATAATTTTTCTTCTGATGCTGGAGGAGGAGCCGTCTCTTTTTCTTTGATTTCTCATCTTGAGGAACTTCTTGAATTCTCGGGTGATGAGGGAGAAATCTTCCTCAGACAACTCTGAGCTGGAGGAGCATGGCTCGGAGTCCTCCTCCTCATCCTTTTTCCTGGCACGGTATGAAACCGCACCCTTGCCCTTCCTGGAGTGAATGGCTTTTAGGGCCACAGTCTTTTCCTTGGCTGCAGCCTTCTCTGCTTCTTCTTCTGCTTTCCTGGTGTTCAGTTGAAGCTCATAGGACATCAGCTTCCCAAACAGAATTTGCGGGTCAGTTTCAGCAAGTCTGCCAAACTCTCGGATGGCGCAGATCTTTGTGTCCCATTCCTTAGTAAGGGACCTAAGGAATTTATCATTAAGTTCACCATCAGTGAACACTCTTCCATATCCTTTGAGGGCATTGACAATCTTGAGGAAGTTCTCGAAGGTGACTCCGATCTCTTCCTTAGGCCCTTGTCTGAAGGCCTCATATTTCTGGTTCAGGAGGGATCTCCGATCATCCCTCACTTCATCAGTGCCCTCCATTAGGATAATCAGGCAGTGCCAGATCTCCTTTGCTGTCCTACAGTTGCAGAAGTTCTGCATCATTGAGTCATCGACCGCGCTGACCAGAATGTTCTGCGCCTTCTTGTCAAGTCCCACCAGCACCATCTCGTCCTTGTCCATTTCAGAAATTTTCTTTGGCACTTTCTTGGTAGGATCAATGGTGGAGGCCTTAGTGGGGACATAAGGTCCCTCCTCCACGATCATGAAGAGTCGGGGATCGACTGCTTCCATGTAGAACCTAATCCTTTCCTTCCAGATAGGAAAGTTTAGCCTGGTTCACACTGGGATCTTGCCTGTGTACTTGAGTCCGTCCATAGTAGAAGTCTGCCTTCTTCTTGACACTAGTGGCAGGATTCTACTCAAGGTGTGAACCTTTTTGATGAGTAACCTCGCTCTGATACCACTTGAAAGTCCACTTAGTGTCAACTACCTACACCTATGGGGGGAATAGGTGTCTTGCAGCGTTTTTGCGGAATTAAAATCGTACCTGCACAAGAAAACAAAACACACAACACAGAAAGTACACAAGCAATTTATAGTGGTTCCCCGATTTGGGTACATCCACTTTACCCCTTCGACCTATCTCCCAACCAGGGACGACTCGGTCACTTCACCAACAGGATTGAAATCCAATCCTTGCACTAACGGAAGGAACCCTTCCACACGTAAGAGTCACCACTCCCACAACACGGGTTGCACCCAACCCTTACAACTAGGAACCAACGTTCCTTTACAACAAAATAGAAATTGGAGTGTATTAGAAATACAAACTACTTATGGAGAATAAGGTGTCCCTCTTCGTTCGACGACGTGTTCTTGAAGTCAACGAAGAGTCCACAACCCTAAATCTCACTTAGAGAGAATCTCTTCCGAAACCGGCGACGGCACGAAGGGCGGCGGCTTGGTTCTCGGGATCGGCGGCGACAACGGAGTGCTGCTGCTGTACTTTGGAGATTCAACTTTCGTAGCAAAGCTAGCAAGGTCTTCCAACGGTCACACTAGGATCGATCGTCTCGATCGATTCGGAAAGGGAAGGTTTTCCCGATCTACGAATCAAGAGACAAAGGATCTCTAGTTAGACGCGTGAGACGCTGTGCTTGGCTGAGCTTCTGTCGCCGTGAGATCTGGAAGAAACCACGATCAAAAGCGGCGATCCACTGGCACGAGCGGCGACGGCGGCGGAGCAGGTTTGCGATCTAGGTCACGTCGGCGGCTCGTGTATTCGTTTTTCTATGTCCTCTTCTTCTTTACTGTTCAAAAATACAGATGTATTTATACATTAGGTCTTCAAGATGACCGTTGTGGGTCCCACCAGAAGAAACCCTAAAACCGGTTCAAAACAGAGCCTTAACATTTGATCTGGTCCAGCGTGCTCAGAAATTCGCCTAAGGGAAAATCGGCGAGAATCGAAGGTGATTCTCGTCGATTCGGCGAGAATCGAAGGTGATTCTCGTCGATTCGGCGAGAATCAAAGGTGATTCTCGTCGATTCGGCGAGAATCAAAGGTGATTCTCGTCGATTTTGACTTATTTGCACGCTCTGATTTAGCCGGATAGAGACGGCGAGAATCAGCCAGTGATTCTCGTTGATTAATACTTAGACGATTTTTCGTCTTTCCACCCATGAGCTGCTCTTTGACCCATCCTTGCTCCTTGTCTGCTCTTGCATTATCACAGCCCTATACTTGAAAATAAGTACACTCCAATAGAGAGAGTACACGTAGGCCAATACACTGATCTGCTCAACGAGGGATTACGTCGCGCAGACCCGTGTATATTGACCTACTGCACCCTGACATTGGTGTGTACTTAGCGTGGAATAACTGCAAGCACAACTTAAAAGATTTCATCAAATACATTGTCTATTTACCTTAGCTTGTTCAGGGGCTTCTTCAAATCAGGTACGTTGTGGATACAATACCCAACAATCTCCCCCTATTTGAAGAAGCCTAAACCCTACAAGCTAAGGTGAATAGAGCGTATGGGAATGAAAATCATAAACTTAAAATTGAGTTGAGAGAGATATTCATTACCAATACCAATTCCTTGAGAGCAAACTTGGAGCCACCTTAGCCTTAGCGAGAGGGTAATCTCCCCTTTTCGGCTTCTGTAAATCTGGGTCTGTTGCATTTGACCCCTTGCTCCCCCTCAGTTCTTGCACCTGTGCTCACACTTGAGTTCCTGGCAGAGGCTCCCTAGATGCACGAGCCTGGAGCTTCTGTAGTCTTCATTCCTCATAGTTGAGCATCCCCAATTCAGTTTGAAAAGACTGAACTTGGCTTCGTCTAAGGGCTTTGTGAAAATATCTGCAATCTGCTTGTCCGTGGGGACATAACAGAGAGAGATGTCCTTGTTCTCTACGTGCTCCCGAATGAAGTGGTAGCGCACTTCAACATGCTTCGTTCTGCTATGCGATACCGGATTGTTGGCAATGGCAATTGCACTGGAGGAGTCGCAGTACATTGGTACTTCCTTGAACTGAAGGTCATAGTCGGCTAACTGGTTTCTGATCCATAGGAGTTGTGCGCAACAGCTGCCTGTCGAGATGTACTCAGACTCTGCTGTGGAGGTTGCTACACAATTCTGCTTCTTGCTGTTCCATGAGATAAGCCTTCTTCCGAGGAATTACACGTCCTGGAAGTGCTTTTCCTGTCATCCCTACTCCCTGCAAAATCAGCATCTGAAAAACCTATTAGCTCGACATCATTGTTTCTCGGGTACCACAAGCCAAGATTGGGAGTACTTTTAAGGTATCTTAGAATTCGCTTTGCAGCGACATAGTGAGATTCCTTAGTGTTCACCTGATATCTGGCATAGACACATGTGGAGAACATGATATCCGGTCTACTGGCAGTAAGGTAGAGCAGGGATCCAATGATGCTTCTGTATTTGGTTTTATCAAAAGGTTTACCTTTCTCATCCTTATCCAGAGACATAGTGGATCTCATTGGAGTCCTCATAGAGGTTGCATTCTCCATACCGAATTTCTTGAGGAGTTCATTGGAGAACTTCGTCTGAGAGATGAAGATTCCATCCTCAGACTGTTTCACTTGAAGTCCCAAGAAATACTTTAGCTCTCCCATACTGCTCATTTCAAACTTTCCTTGCATAAGTTTAGAAAACTTTTTGCAAAGATTGTTGTCCGTTGAGCCGAATATAATGTCATCGACATAGATTTGCACCAGCAAAATCTTGCCTTTGACTTCCCTGAGAAACAATGTCTTATCTATTTTACCTCTAGAGAACTTGTTCTCAAGAAGAAAACTAGATAAAGTCTCATACCAAGCTCGTGGAGCTTGTTTTAAACCATATAGAGCTTTATTAAGAAAATATACATGATTGGGATAAGTAGGATTGACAAAACCTGGGGGTTGAGCGACGTATACTTCCTCTTTCAGGTCTCCGTTCAAGAATGCTGATTTCACATCCATTTGATAGACTGTGAATCCTTTGTGTAAAGCATACGCCAGGAACAATCTGATTGCCTCGAGCCTTGCCACTGGTGCAAAGGTCTGGTCGAAGTCAATCCCCTCCTCCTGTCTGTAACCTTGAGCCACCAGCCTAGCCTTGTTCTTTATGATGACACCATGTTCATCCAGTTTGTTTCTGAAAAACCTATTAGCTCGACATCATTGTTTCTCGGGTACCACAAGCCAAGATTGGGAGTACCTTTAAGGTATCTTAGAATTCGCCTTCTCCTGGAAGCACAGGGAGGAGAGAATCGACGTCTCGCCGAAGGTAGAGGATGTCGAAGTCCTTGGTTCCAAAGAACTCAAGGAGGGCGCTCTCGCGCCAGCCCAAAGAGGGGGGCTTGTAGGCGGCATCCTCGTATTGGATGGGGGCGAGAGGTACGTTCCCGAAGTCGCCGGAAACATAGATGAACCTCTCGCCCCAGTGATGGTGCTTGTTGGCGAGACCGATTGTCTTGAGCAGTTGCCCTAAGAAGAATATCACACCTCCTTTCGCGCGGAAAGTAAACAGCTTGTGGAAGATCGGCAGGCTAAACTCGATCCTCTCGGACCGCATGTAACATATGAATGCCACGAGAATCGCAACTGAATTTGGGTTCAGCTGTGCGGGAACCACCCCTAATACCGGAGGGCCTGCCGCATCTCGGGTCACAGCGGGAGGCGGAAGCCCACCTCGAAGTGCTCGATGGGGATGGCGAGCTCCCCTCCCTGCGGTGTTTACCTTGTCATGATTGCCCGGGTTCCGCGCGGTGAAGCCGGCGGGAACGTGTTGAGTATTGATTAGATTGAACTCATCCACGGTGAGAGTGCAGGAGAGAAAAAGATGCTTCTGAAAAGCTTCCGCGTAGTTGGATCGTCCCTCACCTCCGCCCGGCATCGCGATGAAGGATGTGAAGGCGAAAGCTTCAAGAAGAAGGCGAGAGCGAGAACGGTACGGGAACGGAAGGAGAATGCGGAGACAGGCGAGAACTTTGGAGAGACGCGAAAGCAACAGAAGAGGAGAGAGACTAGAATCGGAGAAATGAATGTGGTAGGTGAGCTTCCCTATTTATAGAAAACCGTGATAATGATGCTGTTTCCAAAAAGGCGGCGGGGGTACAGCCGACGCGTCCTAGGTCAGCGCCGCTTCATTTTTCCCGCCCGAGTTTGATAGTGACCGATTGACTAAATGACTAGCGCAAATGTTGTGAGATGACATGCGAAAGGCAAGATAGGCGGTAGCAAGGTAGCTCCCGCCAACCAAGACCCCAGGAAAATAACATACATACGCATACAATAATAGAAAGTAATAAATGCCGAGTTATTGCTCTCGCTGAGCGAGAACGGGATAAAAAGTAAGCGATAAGCGCAGAATTATTAGTTACAGTTCTAAGCAAGTAAATAAGGGTACATCTGAGAAGGGAAAGCCTGGGGGAGAGAAGGGGAGGTCTCGCGCTTCAGTAAGGCTCCCAGCGCCATTTCCCTTGCTCCCACTGCCATTTTCCTCGCTCCCGCAGCTTGGTCCGGGGTGGCGCTGCGGGTTGAAGTAGGACGACAGAACACTGCATCCCAGGTCAACCCGGCGAGACAGGTCCCGGATTCGCTCGATGCATCTCTCGGGTGAGGATCCGGCGGTAGCTCCCCGACCGGTCCATCTCGCCGATGAGATAATACCGCTCCAAAGTCTCTAGCCTCTTCTTCACTGACTGGAGAAACTCTTTTGCTGCAAGGTCGCGGGCTCGTTCTCGCCGGATGAGCTTCGATAGGACGGCGGCGACCTTCTTCCCCCGTCTTTTAGCGCTCCGGCACCAGTCAAGATCTCCTCCATCTCGTCAGATGAAGGGAAGGGAGAGCTCTCGCCATCTTCTCCCTCTCTTTCTTCTTCTTCTTCTTCTTCTTCTTCCTCTACCTTAGCTCCAAGACGCGAGCCCATGTCCCCTGTCAAAAGAGTCCCTATTTTAGCGAGAGCTAGAGGATAGCTGTGATAAAATTTCCATATACATGCAGCATGACGAGGCCCCCGGTCGACGGCAGGCGAGAAGGCCCAGCCCCCCCCCCCCCCCCCCCCCGCAGCTCCAAAGCGTAGGTGAATTGGCTTTCCTTTGCCGGGGGGGTAAACTTTGCGAATGGTGATCCCGGATTGCTCGGGAGCGGGGGAGCGGGTCTCTCTCCCGCAGGATGGCTTGCGTCTATCGAAGGCGCGAGGGGTTCGGCGGTATTTCCTCCCGCCGGTAGGGAGGAATCAACCGCGAGGGCAGGCTGATTCGCAGCTCTCGCCCCGCTCTCCCGGGTGGCGAGATCCGGCGGTGCGAAAACTGGCGCTGCGAGAAAACAGTTCAGCATTCAAAGACTTGAGTTAAGGACGAGAGGGGAACAGTTACCTGCGGTGTTCGGGTCAGGTGGAGGAGCCACCTATGGAACCCGCGGTTGATCCTCGAGATGACTATAGGATGGATCCAGGGGTTCTCGCGGGGACGCGGCAGCATCGGGAGCCGTCTCCTACGAGAGATATCGCGTCAACTACTGAGCAGCTGGTGTTTTCAATAATTGGCAAACCGAGCATACCTTCCGCGGCGAGGGGCCGTCCGCGCGGCTAGGGGTTGGGGTAGGCGGGCTCCTGTTCTCGTGGGGCAGGTCCCGCTGAACCACCTTCGCCCTCTTCTCTTTCTTCTTGGCAGAGAAGGCTCAGCGGCCGACGAATGTCTCGCCAGCCATGGGTCAACCAGGGCGCTATTAGCCCTGGCTCGCGCCTGTGCCGCGTTGATGCGGTCTTGCAGATCCTGCGGAAGCGGTTTGTCGGCACGCTTGGAAGGCATCGCGAAAGGGGGCGAGAGCTCAGGCGAGGAATGACGACTCGAGAAAAGTGTTATGGTCATCTATCAGCACACATATTTATAGACACCGTACGGCCCACCAAAAGATTCCCTGATGTTGACACGTACTCAGCGAATATTTTTGGGTTGGACATGTCTTTTCGAGCGCAGAGCTAGCTCAAAAAGAGCGGTGATTGTGTACAACCCCATATTCACTGAGTCAGACCAGGAGGCACAATGGTCAACAGTTGAGCTAGCCAAAGGAGTTCCCGCCCAAAAAGAGATCTCGCCAAAGTTGGCGGGAGTGATCGCGCCAGATCGTCGATCTAGGATCGACGAGCGTAACCAAATCGTCGAACAGAGAACAGCAGGCCAAGATCGTCGAGCGCGGCCTGCGCGGGAATGCTTGCGCTTGCGCCAGGCTCCCATCTCAAAGGGCTCTCGCCTATAGGCAGGCGAGAACGTTCGCGCCGCGCTCTGGATAGAAAAGACCTCGGCACAGCTCTCGCCGAGTGTGGCCCAGGGCTTTGGGTAAAATGTCCTAATTGCCCTCAGGTAAATTTACTTCAGTACCCTCAGAAAAACAGCGGGATTCGGCTATTGGCAGACCAACTAGGGGCTTTTCAGTAATTTCAGGTCATCAAGATACTATAAATAGACTCATAAGGGCTCCTTAGAAGGCAAGCTATCATTATCTCCAAAATTCCAGTGCTTTCTGAGGAGCTCCTAGCCCAGCTTTAGCTTTGGAGGGGAAGCTCTCAGAGATCTTCCGGGTGTGAGGTGGGACCTCCCTGCTGAGGCTATTGGGTCAGTCTTAGGTCCTTCGAATCCAGTCGAGGGTTGAGGCTTGAGAGAAGTAGGTTTTGGCTGCACCCTTTTCTTCAAACTCCAGTTGAGGTCATATTTGGCTTCAACAACTCTAGACTAATATCTTCCTTCTCAACATGTTCTCTGATGAAATGAAACTTAATTTCTATATGCTTGGTTCTACTGTGAGATACAGGATTCTTAGCAATAGAAATAGCACTGGTAGAATCACAAAATATTGGAATCCTACTTACCTTGATGTCATAATCTTCTAGTTGGTGCTTTATCCACAACAACTGTGCACAGCAACTACCTGCAGCTACATAATCAGACTCAGCTGTTGATATAGCTACACTTGTTTGCTTCTTGTTGCACCATGACACCAGCCTTCCTCCAAGAAATTGATAGGTTCTTGTTGTACTCTTCCTGTCTTCTTTGCATCCTGCAAAGTCTGCATCTGAGAAACCTGTTAGTAAGAAATCTCTATTTTGGGTACCAAATGCCTAGATTTGGTGTGCCCTTAAGATATCTCAAAATCCTTTTAACTACAATATAATGAGATTCCTTTGGACAAGCTTGGTACCTAGCACAGACACATGTTGCATACATGATGTCAGGTCTACTAGCAGTCAAATAAAGTAGGGAGCGAATTATCCTTCTATAAAGACTCATCAATAGGTTTCCCTGCCTCATCTTTGCCTATAGGCATACTTGTTCCCATAAGAGTTTTCATGGTGGAGGCTGAGTCCATACCATATTTCTTAATCAACTCCTTGGTGAACTTAGACTGAGATATGGACAATCCATCATCTGTCTGTCTAACTTGAAGTCCCAAAAAGAACTTCAGTTCACTCATACTGCTCAACTCAAACTTCCCTTGCATAAGTTTAGCAAACTTCCTACAAAGTTTGTTTTCAGTTGAACCAAATATAATGTCATCAAACATATATCTGGACTAGGATTATCTAACCTTTACATTCCTAAAGAATAGAGTTTTGTCTATCTTTCCTCTAGAGAACTTATTCTCAATAAGAAAAGCAGACAAGGTTTCATACCAAGCCCTTAGGGCTTGTTTTAAACCATATAGAGTTTTCTTAAGCCTATATACATAATCACGATAATGAGGGTCTACAAAACCTGAGGGTTGTTCAACATAGACTTCCTCTTTTAAGTCACCATTCAGGAATGTCACAACCGCATTTCCTCAACGAGCATATCGTATCAGAGCAAGAGGAACTACGGGTTATGATGCCACGTCGTGCAGGGGATAACTGCACACGCTCAGGCAACCCTTGACGCTGACTTTACAAGTTGAAATTCAACAGTTACATGCAGGAAAACTTTGGTTTGAATGGCCGTATCCCTCGCCTTAGATAGTAAAATTGTATTTGTACGTGGCAGAAATACTTTGTTTATTTATGCTGATAGTAAAATTGATCAGCTTTCACCCGCTTGCAGGTATGACATTCCGACACAAACTGCACTATATCTCGTTTCATTCCATACCACCAGACAATTTGTTTCAAATCACGATACATTTTGGTTGAGCCTGGATGGTAGGCCATACTTGCGCCGTGTGCTTCCTTACACACCATCTCGCGAATATTCCCAACCGCGGGAATACAAAATCGTCCACGATACTTTAACGTGCCTGCACCATCAATCGCAAAATCTGGTAATTCATCCTTTCCGTCCGAAGAAATAAATGTAACAGATCAGGATCATCTTTTTGATGTTGTCTTGCAAGCACCAGCCATGACGGTTCTTCTATTGTCGAATGACTTTGTGGGTCATATTTGCCCACCGCAATATCCATCAATAGAAATTCCTCTACAAGACGGTCGACGGAAAGATGAAATAATTTCCCCGTCTTCCGACTCAAAGCATCGGCTACAACATTCGCCTTCCCGGATGATATTGAATGTCCACATCGTAATCAGCTACATACTCAAGCCATCGCCGTTGGCGCAAATTAAGTTCTTTCTGCGTGAAGACATACTTTAAGCTTTTATGATCTGTAAAGATTTTACATTGTGCTCCGTATAGCAAGTGTCTCCACAACTTCAATGCAAATATTACCGCTGCAAACTCCAAATCATGCGTTGGGTAATTCTTTTCATGAATTTTCAACTGTCGAGACCCATATGCAATCACCTTTTTGTCTTGCATTAACACACATCCAAGTCCAACGTGCGACGCATCCACGAACACTTCATAATCCTTTCCTTCTGTTGCAAGATTAACACAGGAACGGTACATACACCGTTCTTGAGTTCCAGGAAGGAGGTCTCACACTTGTCATTCCATTCAAATGCTACATTATTCTGGGTTAAGCGAGTCAATGGTTAACGTCGCCAAGCTAAGCAAATGCGAGTTTGGTTGCCGCAAGTTGCTTTTCTGGGTCATGTCATTAATCAACAAGGAATTTCAGTGAATCCGAAAAGATTTCTGCGGTCATGGAATGGAGAAGACCGGAAACACCAAGGAGATTCGAAGTTCTTGGCTGGCCGCTATTATCGCAGATTGTCGAAGTTTTGCGACGTTGGCCGCACCTTTGACTCGCTTAACCCAGAATAATGTAGCATTGAATGGAATGACAAGTGTGAGACCTCCTTCCTGGAACTCAAGAACAGGTTATGTACCGTTCCTGTGTTAATCTTGCCAACAGAAGGAAAGGATTATGAAGTGTTCGTGGATGCGTCGCACGTTGGACTTGGATGTGTGTTAATGCAAGACAAAAAGGTGATTGCTATGGGTCTCGACAGTTGAAAATTCATGAAAAGAATTACCCAACGCATGATTTGGAGTTTGCAGCGGTAATATTTGCATTGAAGTTGTGGAGACACTTGCTATACGGAGCACAATGTAAAATCTTTACAGATCATAAAAGCTTAAAGTATGTCTTCACGCAGAAAGAACTTAATTTGCGCCAACGGCGATGGCTTGAGTATGTAGCTGATTACGATGTGGACATTCAATATCATCCGGGGAAGGCGAATGTTGTAGCCGATGCTTTGAGTCGGAAGACGGGGAAATTATTTCATCTTTCCGTCGACCGTCTTGTAGAGGAATTTCTATTGATGGATATTGCGGTGGGCAAATATGACCACAAAGTCATTCGACAATAGAAGAACCGTCATGGCTGGTGCTTGCAAGACAACATCAAAAAGATGATCCTGATCTGTTACATTTATTCTTCGGACGGAAAAGGATGAATACCAGATTTTGCGATTGATGGTGCAGGCACATTAAAGTATCGTGGACGATTTTGTATTCCCGCGGTTGGGAATATTCGCGAGATGGTGTGTAAGGAAGCACACGGCGCAAGTATGGCCTACCATCCAGGCTCAACCAAAATGTATCGTGATTTGAAACAAATTGTCTGGTGGTATGGAATGAAACGAGATATAGTGCAGTTTGTGTCGGAATGTCATACCTGCAAGCGGGTGAAAGCTGATCAATTTTACTATCAGCATAAATAAACAAAGTATTTCTGCACGTACAAATACAATTTTACTATCTAAGGCCGAGGGATACGGCCATTCAAACCAAAAGTTTTCCTGCATGTAACTGTTGAATTTCAACTTGTAAAGTCAGCGTCAAGGGTTGCCTGAGCGTGTGCAGTTATCCCCTGCACGACGTGGCATCATAACCCGTAGTTCCTCTTGCTCTGATACGATATGCTCGTTGAGGAAATGCGGGTTGTGACATTCCTGAATGGTGACTTAAAAGAGGAAGTCTATGTTGAACAACCTCAGGTTTTGTAGACCCTCATTATCGTGATTATGTATATAGGCTTAAGAAAACCTATATGGTTTAAAACAAGCCCTAAGGGCTTGGTATGAAACCTTGTCTGCTTTTCTTATTGAGAATAAGTTCTCTAGAGGAAAGATAGACAAAACTCTATTCTTTAGGGAATGTAAAGGTTAGATAATCCTAGTCCAGATATATGTTGATGACATTATATTGGTTCAACTGAAAACAAACTTTGTAGGAAGTTTGCTAAACTTATGCAAGGGAAGTTTGAGTTGAGCAGTATGAGTGAACTGAAGTTCTTTTTGGGACTTCAAGTTACACAGACAGATGATGGATTGTCCATATCTCAGTCTAAGTTCACCAAGGAGTTGATTAAGAAATATGGTATGGACTCAGCCTCCACCATGAAAACTCTTATGGGAACAAGTATGCCTATAGGCAAAGATGAGGCAGGGAAACCTATTGATGAGTCTTATATAGAAGGATAATTCGCTCCCTACTTTATTTGACTGCTAGTAGACCTGACATCATGTATGCAACATGTGTCTGTGCTAGGTACCAAGCTGTCCAAAGGAATCTCATTATATTGTAGTTAAAAGGATTTGAGATATCTTAAGGGCACACCAAATCTAGGCATTTGGTACCCAAAAATAGAGATTTCTTACTAACAGGTTTCTCAGATGCAGACTTTGCAGGATGCAAAGAAGACAGGAAGAGTACAACAAGAACCTATCAATTTCTTGGAGGAAGGCTGGTGTCATGGTGCAACAAGAAGCAAACAAGTGTAGCTATATCAACAGCTGAGTCTGATTATGTAGCTGCAGGTAGTTGCTGTGCACAGTTGTTGTGGATAAAGCACCAACTAGAAGATTATGACATCAAGGTAAGTAGGATTCCAATATTTTTGTGATTCTACCAGTGCTATTTCTATTGCTAAGAATCCTGTATCTCACAGTAGAACCAAGCATATAGAAATTAAGTTTCATTTCATCAGAGAACATGTTGAGAAGGAAGATATTAGTCTAGAGTTGTTGAAGCCAAATATGACCTCAACTGGAGTTTGAAGAAAAAGGGGTGCAGCCAAAACCTACTTCTCTCAAGCCTCAACCCTCGACTGGATTCGAAGGACCTAAGACTGACCCAATAGCCTCAGCAGGGAGGTCCCACCTCACACCCGGAAGATCTCTGAGAGCTTCCCCTCCAAAGCTAAAGCTGGGCTAGGAGCTCCTCATAAAAGCACTGGAATTTTGGAGATAATGATAGCTTGCCTTCTAAGGAGCCCTTATGAGTCTATTTATAGTATCTTGATGACCTGAAATTACTGAAAAGCCCTAGTTGGTCTGCCAATAGCCGAATCCCGCTGTTTTTCTGAGGGTACTGAAGTAAATTTACCTGAGGGCAATTAGGACATTTTACCCAAAGCCCTGGGCCACACTCGGCGAGAGCTGTGCCGAGGTCTTTCTATCCAGAGCGCGGCGCGCGCGAACGTTCTCGCCTGCCTATAGGCGAGAGCCCTTTGAGATGGGAGCCTGGCGCAAGCGCAAGCATTCCCGCGCAGGCGCGCTCGACGATCTTGGCCTGCTGTTCTCTGTTCGACGATTTGGTTACGCTCGTCGATCCTAGATCGACGATCTGGCGCGATCACTCCGCCAACTTTGGCGAGATCTCTTTTTGGGCGGGAACTCCTTTGGCTAGCTCAACTGTTGACCATTGTGCCTCCTGGTCTGACTCAGTGAATATGGGGTTGTACACAATCACCGCTCTTTTGAGCTAGCTCTGCGCTCGAAAAGACATGTCCAACCAAAAATATTCGCTGAGTACGTGTCAACATCAGGGAATCTTTTGGTGGGCCGTACGGTGTCTATAAATATGTGTGCTGATAGATGACCATAACACTTTTCTCGAGTCGTCATTCCTCGCCTGAGCTCTCGCCCCCTTTCGCGATGCCTTCCAAGCGTGCCGACAAACCGCTTCCGCAGGATCTGCAAGACCGCATCAACGCGGCACAGGCGCGAGCCAGGGCTAATAGCGCCCTGGTTGACCCATGGCTGGCGAGACATTCGTCGGCCGCTGAGCCTTCTCTGCCCAAGAAGAAAGAGAAGAGGGCGAAGGTGGTTCAGCGGGACCTGCCCCACGAGAACAGGAGCCCGCCTACCCCAACCCCTAGCCGCGCGGACGGCCCCTCGCCGCGGAAGGTATGCTCGGTTTGCCAATTATTGAAAACACTAGCTGCTCAGTAGTTGACGCGATATCTCTCGTAGGAGACGGCTCCCGATGCTGCCGCGTCCCGCGAGAGAACCCCTGGATCCATCCTATAGTCATCTCGAGGATCAACCGCGGGTTCCATAGGTGGCTCCTCCACCTGACCCGAACACCGCAGGTAACTGTTCCCCTCTCGTCCTTAACTCAAGTCTTTGAATGCTGAACTGTTTTCTCGCAGCGCCAGTTTTCGCACCGCCGGATCTCGCCACCCGGGGAGAGCGGGGCGAGAGCTGCGAATCAGCCTGCCCTCGCGGTTGATTCCTCCCTACCGGCGGGAGGAAATACCGCCGAACCCTCGCGCCTTCGATAGACGCAAGCCATCCTGCGGGAGAGGAGACCCGCTCCCCCGCTCCCGAGCAATCCGGGATCACCATTCGCAAAGTTTACCCCCCGGCAAAGGAAAGCCAATTCACCTACGCTTTGGAGCTACGGGGGGGGGGGGGGGGGGGGGGGGCTGGGCCTTCTCGCCTGCCGTCGACCGGGGGGCCTCGTCATGCTGCATGTATATGGAAATTTTATCACAGCTATCCTCTAGCTCTCGCTAAAATAGGGACTCTTTTGACAGGGGACATGGGCTCGCGTCTTGGAGCTAAGGTAGAGGAAGAAGAAGAAGAAGAAGAAGAAGAAAGAGAGGGAGAAGATGGCGAGAGCTCTCCCTTCCCTTCATCTGACGAGATGGAGGAGATCTGACTGGTGCCGGGGAGCGCTAAAAGACGGGGGAAGAAGGTCGCCGCCGTCCTATCGAAGCTCATCCGGCCGAGAGAACGAGCCCGCGACCTTGCAGCAAAAGAGTTTCTCCAGTCAGTGAAGAAGAGGCTAGAGACTTTGGAGCGGTATTATCTCATCGGCGAGATGGACCGGTCGGGGGAGCAACCGCCGGATCCTCACCGAGAGATGCATCGAGCGAATCCGGGACCTGTCTCGCCGGGTTGACCTGGGATGCAGTGTTCTGTCGTCCTACTTCAACCGCAGGCGCCACCCCGGACCAAGCTGCGGGAGCGAGGAAAATGGCAGTGGGAGCAAGGGAAATGGCGCTGGGAGCCTTACTGAAGCGCGAGTCCTCCCCTTCTCTCCCCCAGGCTTTCCCTTCTCAGATGTACCCTTATTTACTTGCTTAGAACTGTAACTAATAATTCTGCGCTTATCGCTTACTTTTTATCCCGTTCTCGCTCAGCGAGAGCAATAACTCGGCATTTATTACTTTCTATTATTGTATGCGTATGTATGTTATTTTCCTGGGGTCTTGGTTGGCGGGAGCTACCTTGCTACCGCCTATCTTGCCTTTCGCATGTCATCTCACAACATTTGCGCTAGTCATTTAGTCAATCGGTCACTATCAAACTCGGGCGGGAAAAATGAAGCGGCGCTGACCTAGGACGCGTCGGCTGTACCCCCGCCGCCTTTTTGGAAACAGCATCATTATCACGGTTTTCTATAAATAGGGAAGCTCACCTACCACATTCATTTCTCCGATTCTAGTCTCTCTCTCTTCTGTTGCTTTCGCGGTCTCTCCAAAGTTCTCGCCTGTCTCCGCATTCTCCTTCCGTTCCCGTACCGTTCTCGCTCTCGCTTCTTCTTGAAGCTTTCGCCTTCACATCCTTCATCGCGATGCCGGGCGGAGGTGAGGGACGATCCAACTACGCGGAAGCTTTTCAGAAGCATCTTTTTCTCTCCTGCACTCTCACCGTGGATGAGTTCAATCTAATCAATACTCAACACGTTCCCGCCGGCTTCACCGCGCGGAACCCGGGCAATCATGACAAGGTAAACACCGCAGGGGAGGGGGAGCTCGCCATCCCCATCGAGCACTTCGAGGTGGGCTTCCGCCTCCCGCTGTGACCCGAGATGCGGCAGGCCCTCCGGTATTAGGGGGTGGTTCCCGCACAGCTGAACCCAAATTCAGTTGCGATTCTCGTGGCATTCATATGTTACATGCGGTCCGAGAGGATCGAGTTTAGCCTGCCGATCTTCCACAAGCTGTTTACTTTCCGCGCGAAAGGAGGTGTGATATTCTTCTTAGGGCAAATGCTCAAGACAATCGGTCTCGCCAACAAGCACCATCACTGGGGCGAGAGGTTCATCTATGTTTCCGGCGACTTCGGGAACGTACCTCTCGCCCCCATCCAATACGAGGATGCCGCCTACAAGCCCCCCTCTTTGGGCTGGCGCGAGAGCGCCCTCCTTGAGTTCTTTGGAACCAAGGACTTCGACGTCCTCTACCTTCGGCGAGACGTCGATTCTCTCCTCCCTGTGCTTCCAGGAGAAGGCGAATTCTAAGATACCTTAAAGGTACTCCCAATCTTGGCTTGTGGTACCCGAGAAACAATGATGTCGAGCTAATAGGTTTTTCAGAAACAAACTGGATGAACATGGTGTCATCATAAAGAACAAGGCTAGGCTGGTGGCTCAAGGTTACAGACAGGAGGAGGGGATTGACTTCGACCAGACCTTTGCACCAGTGGCAAGGCTCGAGGCAATCAGATTGTTCCTGGCGTATGCTTTACACAAAGGATTCACAGTCTATCAAATGGATGTGAAATCAGCATTCTTGAACGGAGACCTGAAAGAGGAAGTATACGTCGCTCAACCCCCAGGTTTTGTCAATCCTACTTATCCCAATCATGTATATTTTCTTAATAAAGCTCTATATGGTTTAAAACAAGCTCCACGAGCTTGGTATGAGACTTTATCTAGTTTTCTTCTTGAGAACAAGTTCTCTAGAGGTAAAATAGATAAGACATTGTTTCTCAGGGAAGTCAAAGGCAAGATTTTGCTGGTGCAAATCTATGTCGATGACATTATATTCGGCTCAACGGACAACAATCTTTGCAAAAAGTTTTCTAAACTTATGCAAGGAAAGTTTGAAATGAGCAGTATGGGAGAGCTAAAGTATTTCTTGGGACTTCAAGTGAAACAGTCTGAGGATGGAATCTTCATCTCTCAGACGAAGTTCTCCAATGAACTCCTCAAGAAATTCGGTATGGAGAATGCAACCTCTATGAGGACTCCAATGAGATCCACTATGTCTCTGGATAAGGATGAGAAAGGTAAACCTTTTGATAAAACCAAATACAGAAGCATCATTGGATCCCTGCTCTACCTTACTGCCAGTAGACCGGATATCATGTTCTCCACATGTGTCTATGCCAGATATCAGGTGAACACTAAGGAATCTCACTATGTCGCTGCAAAGCGAATTCTAAGATACCTTAAAAGTACTCCCAATCTTGGCTTGTGGTACCCGAGAAACAATGATGTCGAGCTAATAGGTTTTTCAGATGCTGATTTTGCAGGGAGTAGGGATGACAGGAAAAGCACTTCCAGGACGTGTAAATTCCTCGGAAGAAGGCTTATCTCATGGAACAGCAAGAAGCAGAATTGTGTAGCAACCTCCACAGCAGAGTCTGAGTACATCTCGACAGGCAGCTGTTGCGCACAACTCCTATGGATCAGAAACCAGTTAGCCGACTATGACCTTCAGTTCAAGGAAGTACCAATGTACTGCGACTCCTCCAGTGCAATTGCCATTGCCAACAATCCGGTATCGCACAGCAGAACGAAGCATGTTGAAGTGCGCTACCACTTCATTCGGGAGCACGTAGAGAACAAGGACATCTCTCTCTGTTATGTCCCCACGGACAAGCAGATTGCAGATATTTTCACAAAGCCCTTAGACGAAGCCAAGTTCAGTCTTTTCAAAACTGAATGGGGATGCTCAACTATGAGGAATGAAGACTACATAAGCTCCAGGCTCGTGCATCTAGGGGAGCCTCTGCCAGGAACTCAAGTGTGAGCACAGGTGCAAGAACTGAGGGGGAGCAAGGGGTCAAATGCAACAGACCCAGATTTACAGAAGCCGAAAAGGGGGAGATTACCCTCTCGGCTAAGGCTAAGGTGGCTCCAAGTTTGCTCTCAAGGAATTGGTATGGTAATGAATATCTCTCTCAACTCAATTTTAAGTTTATGATTTTCATTCCCATACGCTCTATTCACCTTAGCTTGTAGGGTTTAGGCTTCTTCAAATAGGGGGAGATTGTTGGGTATTGTATCCACAACGTACCTGATTTGAAGAAGCCCCTGAACAAGCTAAGGTAAATAGACAATGTATTTGATGAAATCTTTTAAGTTGTGCTTGCAGTTATTCCACGCTAAGTACACACCAATGTCAGGGTGCAGTAGGTCAATATACACGGGTCTGCGCGACGTAATCCCTCGTTGAGCAGATCAGTGTATTGGCCTACGTGTACTCTCTCTATTGGAGTGTACTTATTTTCAAGTATAGGGCTGTGATAATGCAAGAGCAGACAAGGAGCAAGGATGGGTCAAAGAGCAGCTCATGGGTGGAAAGACGAAAAAATCGTCTAAGTATTAATCAACGAGAATCACTGGCTGATTCTCGCCGTCTCTATCGGCTAAATCAGAGCGTGCAAATAAGTCAAAAATCGACGAGAATCACCTTGATTCTCGCCGAATCGACGAGAATCACCTTTGATTCTCGCCGAATCGACGAGAATCACCTTCGATTCTCGCCGAATCGACGAGAATCACCTTCGATTCTCGCCGATTTTCCTTAGGCGAATTTCTGAGCACGCTGGACCAGATCAAATGTTAAGGCTCTGTTTTGAACCGGTTTTAGGGTTTCTTCTGGTGGGACCCACAACGGTCATCTTGAAGACCTAATGTATAAATACATCTGTATTTTTGAACAGTAAAGAAGAAGAGGACATAGAAAAACGAATACACGAGCCGCCGACGTGACCTAGATCGGCAAACCTGCTCCGCCGCCGTCGCCGCTCGTGCCAGTGGATCGCCGCTTTTGATCGTGGTTTCTTCCAGATCTCACGGCGACAGAAGCTCAGCCAAGCACAGCGTCTCACGCGTCTAACTAGAGATCCTTTGTCTCTTGATTCGTAGATCGGGAAAACCTTCCCTTTCCGAATCGATCGAGACGATCGATCCTAGTGTGACCGTTGGAAGACCTTGCTAGCTTTGCTACGAAAGTTGAATCTCCAAAGTACAGCAGCAGCATTCCGTTGTCGCCGCCGATCCCGAGAACCAAGCCGCCGCCCTTCGTGCCGTCGCCGGTTTCGGAAGAGATTCTCTCTAAGTGAGATTTAGGGTTGTGGACTCTTCGTTGACTTCAAGAACACGTCGTCGAACGAAGAGGGACACCTTATTCTCCATAAGTAGTTTGTATTTCTAATACACTCATTTCTATTTTGTTGTAAAGGAACGTTGGTTCCTAGTTGTAAGGGTTGGGTGCAACCCGTGTTGTGGGAGTGGTGACTCTACGTGTGGAAGGGTTCCTTCCGTTAGTGCAAGGATTGGATTTCAATCCTGTTGGTGAAGTGACCGAGTCGTCCCTGGTTGGGAGATAGGTCGAAGGGGTAAAGTGGATGTACCCAAATCGGGGAACCACTATAAATTGCTTGTGTACTTTCTGTGTTGTGTGGTTTTGTTTTCTTGTGCAGGTACGATTTTAATTCCGCAAAAATGCTGCAAGACACCTATTCCCCCCATAGGTGAAGGTAGTTGACACTAAGTGGACTTTCAAGTGGTATCAGAGCGAGGTTACTCATCAAAAAGGTTCACACCTTGAGTAGAATCCTGCCACTAGTGTCAAGAAGAAGACAGACTTCTACTATGGACGGACTCAAGTACACAGGCAAGATCCCAGTGTGAACCAGGCTAAACTTTCCTATCTGGAAGGAAAGGATTAGGTTCTACATGGAAGCAGTCGATCCCCGACTCTTCATGATCGTGGAGGAGGGACCTTATGTCCCCACTAAGGCCTCCACCATTGATCCTACCAAGAAAGTGCCAAAGAAAATTTCTGAAATGGACAAGGACGAGATGGTGCTGGTGGGACTTGACAAGAAGGCGCAGAACATTCTGGTCAGCGCGGTCGATGACTCAATGATGCAGAACTTCTGCAACTGTAGGACAGCAAAGGAGATCTGGCACTGCCTGATTATCCTAATGGAGGGCACTGATGAAGTGAGGGATGATCGGAGATCCCTCCTGAACCAGAAATATGAGGCCTTCAGACAAGGGCCTAAGGAAGAGATCGGAGTCACCTCGAGAACTTCCTCAAGATTGTCAATGCCCTCAAAGGATATGGAAGAGTGTTCACTGATGGTGAACTTAATGATAAATTCCTTAGGTCCCTTACTAAGGAATGGGACACAAAGATCTGCGCCATCCGAGAGTTTGGCAGACTTGCTGAAACTGACCCGCAAATTCTGTTGGGAAGCTGATGTCCTATGAGCTTCAACTGAACACCAGGAAAGCAGAAGAAGAAGCAGAGAAGGCTGCAGCCAAGGAAAAGACTGTGGCCCTAAAAGCCATTCACTCCAGGAAGGGCAAGGGTGCGGTTTCATACCGTGCCAGGAAAAAGGATGAGGAGGAGGACTCCGAGCCATGCTCCTCCAGCTCAGAGTTGTCTGAGGAAGATTTCTCCCTCATCACCGAGAATTCAAGAAGTTCCTCAAGATGAGAAATCAAAGAAAAAGAGACGGCTCCTCCTCCAAGCATCAGAAGAAAAATTATTCTTCTGACAGGTATGCTTCTAAACCGAACAAACATCGCTCCTCTGACATTATTTGTTTTGGATGCAATAAGCAAGGACACGTCGTGGCCGACTGCCACCAAGGCAAGAGAGAAAAGGGGAAGGGAGAGGAGCACAAGTCCTCTAGAGATAAGAAGAAAGAGAGGAGCTACATCGCCAAAAAGCCAAAGACACTGAGTGAGTCTGATTCCTCATACTTCAGTGATGATGAGGAAGCCTACTTCGGGCTGGTGGGTCGCTCCGACTCAGAAGGAGAATGCCCCCATTTACTGGGAAGGTAAAAGCTCACACCCCTCTCTCCGACTCTGAATCTGATCCTGAGTCTCAGGATGATGACCCTGAGGATAGCCCTTCGGCCCGTGAAGCGGAGCTCCTCGAGAAGTATGAGCTTCTGCTCAACACTTTCGAGGAGTGCCGTAAGAGATTGAAGGCTGAGAAAAAGTAAGTGAAATTCCTTAAGGGTGAGAGTGTCTCCCTAAGGGAAGAGATCACCAGTTTGATCTCTATCCGACAGGAGCACCTAGACCTGACTTCAAAGCATTCAGAGTCTCTTAAGCTCCTTGATCTTAAGCAGGAGGAAGTCGACAAGTTGGAAGAACAACTTGCGGCAGAAAGGAAGAAGATCGTCAAAAACTTCTCTATGCCAAAAACAGTTCTTCCATTAGTTGATACCTTCTCTGCTCAGGCCAAAGAAGCTGGCATGTGGCATGTAGGGGTATCTGGTTCCTCATCCAGGAGAAACAGGAACCAGAGAAAGAATAAGGCCGCCAAGAAGGCCTCTGCTGCTGAAAAGGGAAAGGCCCCACTCAGTCCTGTTGCGTTCAGAAAGCCTAGCTTTCCCTGCAACCAACATGACTTTGAGTCAACCTTTGGTCATCATTTCCGGCCCTCGGTTGCAAAGCCAAAGAGCTGATATGATGGTTGGACTTTTCCCCGCAACTTCGGTGAGAGTGTCTTCAAGGCACCTTATGAGGAAATCCACATGGGAAATTATGGTCAATTCTCTAGAGGCCATAATAGAAAGCAAACACCAAAAGCCAAGCCTGTTATACTGAAGGAACAGAAGGTGAAGAAGTCATGTGACTGCAATCACTATGATGCCTCCACCTCCAGATCCAAGGCCCCGGCTATACACACCATTCCCAGGGTAAAGCAGGAGCCTAAGAAGAGGTACAACAGATTTGACTGTTGGTGTTGTGACAAAGTCGGTCACTTTGCCGTGGATTGTTGGTTTAATCCGAGGTACAACGAGAATCCTTATGTTAGCAATGCGAGGCCGACCACTCGTAGGGTTAACCACCCGAGGGGGAGTATGCTAACCAAGAATGTAGGACCCAAGTTCGATTGGGTTCCTAAGGGAAATTAATTTTGTTTTGCAGGAATGTCCAAAGGCCACCAAAACTCCAATTGGTACTTGAACAGTGGATGCTCCCGGCATATGACTGGGACAAGAAGCCTGCTGCGTGATTACACTCCAGTCGAGAATGGACCCAAAGTCATCTTTGGGGGGTCAGATTGAGGAGTCACCAGAGGTTACGGTATGATTTCCAACGGTATAATCTCTATCACCGACGTGGCATATGTTGAAGGGTTAAACCATAACCTGATCAGTGTAAGTCAGTTATGTGATAAAGGTTATGACGTTAAGTTCTGCAAGGATAAATGCCTGATAATATCATGTGCCTCTTCTGAGACGGTATTAACAGGCATTAGGAGCAGAAATATCTTCTGCTTAAATTTTCTTAGTTTAGATTCATCTACCCCCGTATGCCTAGTGGCAATAGGCAGTGCATCTCTTTGTGAACAATGGCACAAGAGATTGACACATATTAATTTCAAAACAATTAGTATGCTGTTTTCTAAAAACTTAGTAAGGGATGCTCCCGTTATCAAGTGCATCAAAGATAGCCCCTGTCCTGCATGCCAGATGGGCAAACAGACTCAGGCTACCTTTAAGAGCATTGCAGACAAAGACTCCTCCAGATGTCTTTATCTTCTGCACATGGACTTGTTTGGTCCAATGCAAGTTCATAGCTTGGGAGAGAAGTCTTATACGCTCGTGATTGTTGATGATCACTCTCGGTTTACCTGGGTGTTCTTTTTAAAACGCAAGTCTGATACGTTTGACATCTTCACCAGCTTTGTCAAGCAGATCCAGAATGAACTTAACTGCTCAGTGGTCAAAATCAGAAGTGACCATGGAACAGAGTTCGAGTCTGGTGCTATGATAGAGTTCTGTGAAGAACTTGGTATCTTTCATGAGTTTTACTCCCCGCGCACTCCTCAACAAAACAGAGTCGCGGAGAGGAGAAATAGAACACTCATTGAAGCCTGCACGACAATGTTGAATGACGCTTCACTCCCAGAATACTTCTGGGCTGAGGCGGTCCATACAGCTTGTCATGTTCAAAAACGGGCATTGATCAACAAAAGTCATCGTAAGACGCCTACGAACTACTGAAAGGCAGGAAACCAAACATGTCCTATTTGAGGATCTTTGGTTGCAGATGTTATGTACTGAATAATGGGAAGTACCCGCGTACTAAATTTGGTGAAAATGCTTCAAAGGCATATTCATGGGCTATAGTTCCCACAGTCGGGCATATAGGGTCTTCAATAAGAAAACCCTAGTGGTAGAAGAATCAATTAATGTTGTATTTGATGAAGGAAGCTTGCTTAACAACAATTCTTCCAGCGGTATTCTTGAAGATGCAGGTGCTCGACTTGAACAGCTGAGTCTCGATGAGACCGCTAAAGATAAAACTCCTAAGTACGTCAAAGTTTCCACCTCAACGTCAACTGGAATGTTGAAGATCAAAATGGAGCAAATCTCTTAAAAGAAGGAGAAGCCCAAGAAGTAGTCGAAGCTCCAGACGCCAGACTTCTAGAGCTCCGGCACGTGAGGGATCATCCTAGAGATCAGATCATCGGAGATCCTCGTGACGGTGTCAGAACTCGAAGAGGTACTATTAACGAGATTTGCATCTTAGCTTCCTGTCACAGGTTGAGCCAAAGAAGTTCGACGAGGCGAACAAAGATGCGGCATGGATTTTTGCCATGCAAGATGAACTGCATCAATTCGAACGATGTAACGTTTGGACGCTGGTCCCCAGACCACAAAAGCAGAATGTGATTGGCACCAAGTGGATCTTCAGAAACAAACTGGATGAACATGGTGTCATCATAAAGAACAAGGCCAGGCTGGTGGCTCAAGGTTACAGACAGGAGGAGGGGATTGAATTCGACCAGACCTTTGCACCAGTGGCAAGGCTCGAGGCAATCAGATTGTTCCTGGCGTATGCTTCGCACAAAGGATTCACAGTCTATCAAATGGATGTGAAATCAGCATTCTTGAACGAGACCTGAAAGAGGAAGTATACGTCGCTCAACCCCCAGGTTTTGTCAATCCTACTTATCCAAATCATGTATATTTTCTTAATAAAGCTCTATATGGTTTAAAACAAACTCCACGAGCTTGGTATGAGACTTTATCTTGTTTTCTTCTTGAGAACAAGTTCTCTAGAGGTAAAATAGATAAGACATTGTTTCTCAGGGAAGTCAAAGGAAAGATTTTGCTGGTGCAAATCTATGTCCATGACATTATATTCGGCTCAACGGACAACAATCTTTGCAAAAAGTTTTCTAAACTTATGCAAGGAAAGTTTGAAATGAGCAGTATGGGAGAGATAAAGTATTTCTTGGGACTTCAAGTGAAACAGTCTGAGGATGGAATCTTCATCTCTCAGACGAAGTTCGCCAATGAAATCCTCAAGAAATTTGGTATGGAGAATGCAACCTCTATGAGGACTCCAATGGGATCCACTATGTCTCTGGATAAGGATGAGAAAGGTAAACCTTTCGATGAAACTAAATACAGAAGCATCATTGGATCCCTGCTCTACCTTACTGCCAGTAGACCGGATATCATGTTCTCCACATGTGTCTGTGCCAGATATCAGGTGAACACTAAGGAATCTCACTATGTCGCTGCAAAGCGAATTCTAAGATACCTTAAAGTTACTCCCAATCTTGGCTTGTGGTACCCGAGAAACAATGATGTCAAGCTAATAGGTTTTTCAGATGCTGATTTTGCAGGGAGTAGGGATGACAGGAAAAGCACTTCCGGGACGTGTCAATTCCTCGGAAGAAGGCTTATCTCATGGAACAACAAGAAGCAGAATTGTGTAGCAACCTCCACAGCAGAGTCTGAGTACATCTCGGCAGGCAGCTGTTGCGCACAACTCCTATGGATCAGAAACCAGTTAGCCGACTATGACCTTCAGTTCAAGGAAGTACCAATGTACTGCGACTCCTCCAGTGCAATTGCCATTGCCAACAATCCGGTATCGCACAGCAGAACGAAGCATATTGAAGTGCGCTACCACTTCATTCGGGAGCACGTGGAGAACAAGGACATCTCTCTCTGTTATGTCCCCACGGACAAGCAGATTGCAGATATTTTCACACAGCCCTTAGACGAAGCCAAGTTCAGTCTTTTCAAAACTGAATTGGGGATGCTCAACTATGAGGAATGAAGACTACAGAAGCTCCAGGCTCGTGCATCTAGGGGAGCCTCTGCCAGGAACTCAAGTGTGAGCACAGGTGCAAGAACTGAGGGGGAGCAAGGGGTCAAATGCAACAGACCCAGATTTACAAAAGCCGAAAAGGGGGAGATACCCTCTCGGCTAAGGCTAAGGTGGCTCCAAGTTTGCTCTCAAGGAATTGGTATTGGTAATGAATATCTCTCTCAACTCAATTTAAGTTTATGATTTTCATTCCCATACGCTCTATTCACCTTAGCATGTAGGGTTTAGACTTCTTCAAATAGGGGGAGATTGTTGGGTATTGTATCCACAACGTACCTGATTTGAAGAAGCCCCTGAACAAGCTAATGTAAATAGACAATGTATTTGATGAAATCTTTAAAGTTGTGCTTGCAGTTATTCCACGCTAAGTACACACCAATGTCAGGGTGCAGTAGGTCAATATACACGGGTCTGCGCGACGTAATCCCTCGTTGAGCAGATCAGTGTGTTGGCTTACGTGTACTCTCTCTATTGGAGTGTACTTAATTTCAAGTACATGGCTGTGATAATGCAAGAGCAGACAAGGAGCAAGGATGGGTCAAAGGGCAGCTCATGGGTGGAAAGACGAAAAATCGTCTAAGTATTAATTGACGAGAATCACTAGTGATTCTCGCCGAATCGTCGAGAATCACTGGCTGATTCTCGCCGTCTCTATCCGGCTAAATCAGAGCGTGCAAATAAGTCAAAATCGACGAGAATCACCTTTGATTCTCGCCGAATCGACGAGAATCACCTTTGATTCTCGCCGAATCGACGAGAATCACCTTCGATTCTCGCCGAATCGACGAGAATCACCTTCGATTCTCGCCGATTTTGCCTTAGGCGAATTTCTGAGCACGCTGGACTGGATCAAATGTTAAGGCTCTGTTTTGAACCGGTTTTAGGGTTTCTTCTGGTCTGACGGACCCACAACGGTCATCTTGAAGACCTAATGTATAAATACATCTGTATTTTTGAACAGTAAAGAAGAAGAGGACATAGAAAAACGAATACACGAGCCGCCGACGTGACCTAGATTGGCAAACCTGCTCCGCCGCCGTCGCCGCTCGTGCCAGTGGATCGCCGCTTTTGATCGTGGTTTCTTCCAGATCTCCCGGCGACAGACGATCAGCCAAGCACATCGTCTCACGCGTCTAACCAGAGATCCTTTGTCTCTTGATTCGTAGATCGGGAAAAACCTTCCCTTTCCGAATCGATCGAGACGATCGATCCTAGTGTGACCGTTGGAAGACCTTGCTAGCTTTGCTACGAAAGTTGAATCTCCAAAGTACAGCAGCAGCACTCCGTTGTCGCCGCCGATCCCGAGAACCAAGCCGTCGCCCTTCGTGCCGCCGCCGGTTTCGGAAGAGATTCTATCTAAGTGAGATTTAGGGTGTGGACTCTTCGTTGACTTCAAGAACATGTCGTCGAACGAAGAGGGACACCTTATTCTCCATAAGTAGTTTGTATTTCTAATACACTCCAATTTCTATTTGTTGTAAAGGAACGTTGGTTCCTAGTTGTAAGGGTTGAGTGCAACCCGTGTTGTGGGAGTGGTGTCTCCTACGTGTGGAAGGGTTCCTTCCGTTAGTGCAAGGATTGGATTTCAATCCTGTTGGTGAAGTGACCGAGTCGTCCTGGTTGGGAGATAGGTCGAAGGGGGAAAGTGGATGTACCAAAATCGGGGAACCACTATAAATTGCTTGTGTCCTTTCTGTGCTGTGTGGTTTTGTTTTCTTGTGCAGGTACGATTTTAATTCCGCAAAAAACGCTACAAGACACCTATTCCCCCCCCCATAGGTGAAGGTAGTTGACACTAAGTGGACTTTCACTACGGACCTGCCAGCTAGATGAGAGCCTGCGCAGCGGGTCTACCTGGGGCCGAGCCGAGCTCGGGGTGCCGATGAAGATCTCAAACCAACCAAAACCTATCCCCCACATGCGAGTCTACAGACCTGCCAGCTAGATGAGAGCCTGCGCAGCGGGTCTACCTGGGGCCGAGCCGAGCTCGGGGTATTGCAAAACACATGATTATGCTATATTAAAAAATTTGACAATGGTTGAGGGAAAATCAATCGATGTAGTATAATGAGGTTATTTCGAAATACATGGTTACATCCTTCCCCCTCAGGGTTAGAAGCGTTTTAGGTCATCACCGCTCCAAGTGTGGCTTAGGGCCCTCCCCTCCACGTCCTGGAGGTAGTATCCCCCTGTTCCGAGGACTTCCTTCACTATGTATGGACCTTCCAGTTCGGGTGGAGCTTACCCATGGGAGCCGACTTCCTGCTGCGTCAACCTTTCTCAGCACCAGATCCCCTTCAGTAAACTGCTGACCCTGACATGCTTATCAAAATGCTTTGCCATCCGTCACTTGATCTCTTCTTGCCTAATAGCCGCCACGTCTCGTAGTTCCTCCACCATATCTAATGAGAGGCGCTGCCCCTCCTCATTCTCCACCCTCCAAGTCTCGTCTCCTTCGCCGCGGCTGTGACTCGCGTGGACCGGACTCGAACTCACTGGTAGGATGGCCTCACACCCATGAGAGAGCTTGAAGGGGGTCTCACCGGTGGCCGTGTTCGGGGTCGTTCGCAGGGCCCACAGGACCGAGGGGAGCTGTTCCACCCAATTCCCCTTTAAGTTCTCCACCTTTTCTTTAGTAGGTTTACAATGATTTTGTTTGCTGCTTCCACCTGGCCGTTACTCCGGGGGTGATGGACGGAGGCAAACCGGAGATCTATCCCTAGTTGGGCGCAGAAGCTGATGAACTCCTCGCTGGCAAACTGGGGGCGTTATCAGTCACTATTGCTTGGGGCAAACCCATGTCTGCAAATGATTTCCCCCCAAATGAAGTTCCTTATGACCTGCGAGGTGACCTGGCTAAGGCTTTAACCTCTAGCCACTTCGAGAAATAATCGATCATGACCAAGAGGAATCTCCTCTGCCCACTAGCCGGAGGAAAGGGCCCAACCAAGTCCATTACCCAGATAGCGAATGGCCACGGTGCCGTGATACTTCGGAGCCTATGAGCTACCAAGAGCTGAAGGGGGGCGTAGAGCTGACATTTTGACACCTCCTCGCAAAACTCCATGACATCCTTCCTTAGGGTGGGCCAGAAGTACCCCTGCATGACCACCTTGCCTCCAGCGTCCTTCCTCCAGAGTGACTGCCGCTCTCGCCCGAGTGCACCTCCCTCAATATCTTCGGGATCTCTTCTTCGGTCACACATCTAGCTAGGAGCCCTGACAACATCTTACGATGCAGGCCCCCTCCATCATTAAGTAGTGAGCTGCTTTGCTCTTGAAGCTTCTCCCAACCTTGGTCCCCTCAGGCAGTTCATCGGTGGTTAGGAAGGTCACAAATGGATCCACCCATGAGGGTTGCCGATCCACCACCATCAACTCCTTCCTCGATAGCGGTCGGAATAGCTCCGTCAAGGTCCCTCCTCCCGAGGTCCGAACTTGGCTAATCGATCGGCGGCTACACTTTCTTCCCTTGGAACATGTTGAATTGAGAATGACCGGAATCCTCGATGATCGCCCTTACCCTGGAGAGGTATCTGATGAGGGTAGGCTCCCGAGCTTCAAACTCTCCCCGGATCTGCGATGCCACAATCTTGAATCAGTGAAAGCTTCCACATCCCGAATCTCCAGCTCCTTTGCCAGGTGGAGGCCGGCGATCACAGCCTCATATTCCGCTTGATTGTTGGTCACGGGGAAATGTAAAATGACCGCTTGCTCTATGGTTACCCCCTGAGGACTTGTCAATACCACCCCTGCCCGAGGGAGTGCCTTCCCGAGGCCCCATCAACTATCAACTTCCATGCTTCTCGAGGTGGCTGCTGCTCTCCCCCTCGACTTCAACGACGTAGTCTGCTAGGAAGTCCGCCACTGCCTGTGCCTTGATGGAGAGCCTTGGGACAAAGGCGATGTCGAACTCGCTTAGCTCAATAGACCACTTAGCCAGTCTCCCTGAGTGCTCCACTCCTTCGAAGATCTTGCGAAGAGGGTGGTCGGTCACCACCCTAATCGAATGTGCTTGAAAGTACGGCCGAAGTTTCCTTGCCGAGATGACCAAGGCGTAAGCGAGCTTTTCCAGGATGGGGTAGCGAAGCTCCGCTTTCCTCAATATCGGCTGACGTAGTAGATGGGCAGCTGTTTCTTTCCTTCTTCCCTCACTAGGACGGAGCTCACCGCCTCCGCTCCTACCCCGAGGTACAAGGTCAGGTCCTCTCCTTCCTTTGGGCTCTGAAGGAGAGGAGCCTAAGAGAGTTGTCTTTTCAGCCCTTGGAAGGCCTCTTCGCACTCGGTTGTCCATTCGAACCTTTGATTCCCCCGCAGCACCTTAAAGAATGAAGAACACTTGTCTCCTACCCTGGAGAGGAACCTGCTTAGCCCAGCTAGCTTGCCTGTCAAGCGCTGGACCTCCTTGGCATCGCGAGGTGACTCCAAATCCAGGATGGCCTTTACCTTGTCGGGTGGGCTCCACCCCTGCCGGAGTCAGAAGATGCCCGAGGAATTCCCGCGGCTGGCCCGAAGACACACTTCAAGGGGTTCAGCCTCATCTTGAACCTTCTTAAGGTGGCGATGTTTCCTCCAGATCTTGCAGGTGCGAAACCATGCACTTGCTTTTGATCATTAGGTCGTCGACGTAGATCTCCAAGTTCCTCCCCTCTGATCCCGGAAGACTCGATCCATCAATGCGCTGATAGGTAGCCCCTGCATTCTTTAACCCAAGGGCATCATTTTGTAACTGAAGCATCCCTCCCTCGTGATGAGGAAAAT